>JAQGAK010001159.1:0-38884 GCA_034696945.1 Lipothrix lubbocki
CCATTCCCACATCCCACACATACATTTAACATTGTGCAGGTACATATGTACACATGTATATTGTGTATAATCCTTGACGTTGAACGCAATGAACGTCATTTCAATTCAACACAACTAACACAAGTACATTTAACAGCATATTATATAGTGTATAGCTACAGTATTTATATGCATGTAAGTCCGTGTAATAGTAAATACTGTAAGTAAATAGTACTCATATATAGTCAATAATAGTAATATAAGTATTATCTCCACTTTTATTTTAGTAGTATTTTGGTAGTAAATAACTGTGTGAAGTATTAAGGAGAGATGTTGTTATAGAGTTTAAAGGAGTGAAGATGCCCGGTGATTCCTCCTTTATAGTTTAGTCTGTTGGTGAAGGTGAATTCTTATGAGTTGTCCTTTTAAAATTCTTGATCTGCCTAATAAACTCCAGTCCAACGCAATTGAATACTGAATAATACACCTGTGTCTCTCCCTTATTAAGGTTTTGATGCGGATTGCGGACGATGAAGAAATGTTAAATAGTAATCTAATACATATATAGTAAAAGAGTTGAGAGAGAGAGAGAGACATGAGAGTAATATTCTGGTTTTTTAGCATTGTGTTGTAACGTGTAACGTTGTAACTACATTACACTGTAACACACATGATGTATGCAAAAAGATGTGGATGAGGGGATTCAAAGTGGATCTTAACGGAAGTAAAGGGTTAGGCGTATGTACTTAAAGCTTTATGTGCATATGTTGTACCATCTATACCCTCTCCTCTACCCAAACCAAACCTACTTTGTTTTTCGCATGTATACATATATACAGATGATGACGATATATCACTATATTATATATTATGGTATTAGTATTAGTTACAGATTACTACAGATAGAGATTCTACTATACTTTAGAGCTGGTTTTCTGTATTTGTATTTGTAGTTGTAGTAAAGTATGAAATCCTACTCTATATGATTTCACATTCATTCATACATAATACTATATATGTGCTATCTCAATAGCGATATATAGCGGCTCTGTCGTCATTTCATTCTTATGTGAGGAAGAACATTGAGGTTGGGGCAAAAACAGTAAAGTGAACGTGATACTTGATGGTAAAAGTAAATAGATGTAATTTGGGCGCGAAGGAACTTTTACGGAATAGTTTTCATTTTTGTGAAGTTGCTTTTCCTCTCTTTTTCACGTTTTTTAAATATTCACTCCAAACAACTTTACATGGCCCTAAAAAAGCAACTGTCTAAGCTTTCACCCCCGCCTGAAAACAATCTTTTCTAAATAAAAGTAGAACGGAGCGACGGATTTTAGATAGGACTTTACACTTCACACTTTATTTTTTAACTCTTCTTAACCCGTTTAGTTAGCTTTTAGTACGTAAAAAGTAAATACAAAAATAAATTTAAAAAATGCAAAAATAAATGCAAAAATAAATGCAAAAATAAATGCAAAAAGACATGCAAAAATACATGCAAAAATAAATGCAAAAATAACTACAAAAATAAATGCAAAAATAAACAAGACTTTGAAAAAATAATATTTTTTATCTCCGACTCCGAAGCAATTCCTAATTTCTAAATTATGACCACCCGCCAGTCGACGCTATATAGGACTCAAACTTCATTTGCATTTTGCATCGCATTTACAGCTTGTCTTGGTTTTACTTTTTATGCCTTTGAAACCTTCGTCCCCGTGATATTTTTAAATACAGCATTTTTAAACATATTTTGGATTTTAATGAAATTATTTCATTCAATTGATTCAAATTGCTAAATGAGCAAAATTATCAAAGTAGACGTCGGAGGTGGATTTAATTTCAGGGTGAATGATTATTTTGTCTTTTGTGAGGGAATTGTGGACATTTTAGAATTCTTCCCAGAATGTATAAAATTCAAGTAAATCATTAGGGAATTATCCGAAATTGGTTACGCTCCATTTTAGAATCTTCACCATCTTCGGGTGTTCAGAATAGTAAAATCGTTTCCTAATGCTGCTGGACCAGAATTTTGATGTGTTTAGTACTTTAATATTAGACTAATACTATTAGTATATGTATATGGATGAAAGAAACGATTTCAAAGTTCGGTATGTACCTGATTTTTCGGATAATTCGGTGGCGGTATCCACAGGAGAAATGAAATAATGGTGACATTTGGTAGTATGTAGTTTGAAATTGTACTGCTGTACACATGACACTTAAGCTTAAGTTTTAGAATTGATAGCGACATCTATTTTTCCATGTGCGGTAGCATGCAGAATTCCGTATTCTTGAATGAATGGGAGCGTTTCTAAATGTTAAAACGTTACTGTTATCAAACTATCATTATCACATCTAGCAATTATTAACTTCCTCTCTATTTATTTTTCACATTCCTTATACTGCATTATACTCCAGAAAATAATTTCTTCCCTGGGAACTTCTCAGAACACGGCGAACTTTCAGAAATGTTGACGCCGTTGACGGTTCTGTAGGTTAATAATTTGGTGTTATATTTATTTATGTGAGTTTTATTTATTAAATTTACTCCTTTAATTTTATTTATTTAATTAATTAATTAAATTCACTTTTTTTAATTTAACTCATTTTCTTTTATCATTTATATAATTTGCGCTTTAAACTCATTTATTTATTTATGTAGGTTTCATTTTTTGCTGAGTAATTAGGTTTATCATGCGAGAAGACAAGATCATGGAGTTCATAACCCGTTGTCAGGTTAGCCCCAGCTGGGTGGAGACAAGAAAGCAAAAAAGTCGAATGGCCGTGGCATACACAGCACTTATTTGTGCCCAACAATTAATCGCTTGGGAGAAAAAACAGCTTTATAAGCGTGTACGGGAAGGTCAGTATGAATAATTATTCTATTATTTTGAAAATGGCGGACAGCAGTTAAGTTCCGGTTTTAGTAAAAATAAAAATACAATAATTATATGTATAACCGAACGCTGATGAACCGAAAAAATAATCCGGAAGAAACCTAAACATGTGAATAAATTTTTTAAATTAATTTAAAGAATATACATTATGTTAATTAACTTAAAAAAGTTCATGGTTCACTTTAAAATTATTCCTAAGGCCCCTACTCCTACGAGCATGAAATTTTAATTAAAAATAATTTTATCTTTCTAATAGAATTAAACGAAAAACGGGAGATGAAGCGAGGCAGGTATGAGTTCGAAAGGGGTAAGCAGCGGATAATTGAACGTGTCAGCAGCCCGGACACATGTCTAGTGGTTTCCCCATGTCGGAGGTTCCGAAGAAAGAGAGGAGACCCGGACTTACCCAACACTCCGGATTCATTTGTCAGTCGGATTTCTGATCAGAGTCGTCGGAGCAGATCCCCTCGATTTTCCCCTTATGCGACGTCTTGGCTATCCCGTCGGCATTGAAATTTTATTATGATTGTATCAAGTTATATAGCTCGACAGATAATATTTATGCAATCGTAAATAAAAAAAATTATTATCAAAGATATATTTATCATATAATAATTATTTATTATTAATTTTTGGAACTAATAATCGGAGAAACCTCCGTACAAAAGAAAATATAATTTTTGCGTAGCCTTATAGCATGAACGTGTTATTTATTGATCATTTATTTTAATTATTTATTTATCATTTATTTTAATTATTTATTTATCATTTATTTTAATTATTTATTTATCATTTATTTTAATTATTTATTATTATTGATTTATTTGTAATTTATTTTATTTATTATTTATTTCATTTATTAGTACCTATTTAAAACTCCGATCCGATCCGGCCAAAAAAACTGCAAGCGTTGAGTTCCTTTGCAATGAATAAATAAAATAAAGCTTCACCTTCGCACTGACGTTCCTTTCCTGCTGGACGGAGGAAATTTTGCTCGATGACTTTCCTCGCGATGTGTTTAGATTGGGAAACCATAAGTAAGTCGGAGAGCAGACGACGAGGAGGGAAAGCGAGAAGAAAGAATTTGACAGCACAATCCCCATGTCCGTCAAATAATCCACCCTTACTTTCATACGCGGTTGGAAAAAATACTACTAAATTCTTTCCATGTTTAAAGCTACAACTGTTTTCACACACCTAATACTAATTTATGATCGAAGGTCAAAAGCAATAAGACAATTATCCATAGTAAATACATTTTGATCAAATGGATTTCCAAATTCCAACGCCAAATAATTGGCATGTGAAAATGATGAAAATTGTAATCAGCGTTAGAAACCCTATAAAGACGCCTTCCTCAAGTGTCATACGATGAGACATCGTTGCTTTGTATTGCGTTGCTGATTCAATCGAAGTTGGCGTCGCAGACAACGTAATGATTCATTGGGTCAGGTGGGTTGACAAATGGGTCAGCTAGAACGGGACCTGTTCGGCTTAGAGCACAGATTGTATTCGGGCAGAATTCGGACACAAGGATACCAAGGTTTCTCCGTCCTATTTAAAGTCATTGATAGTTGTCTTGATTAAACGTTCCGAATTTCCAGTCTCAAATCAATCAAAATCAATCAAAAATTAACTAAAAGAATACGGTGAAAATTATGCTTACATTTACATAATAATTGTTATTATAATTAGTATACTTATTATATAAAGATGATTAAAATAATAATTACTTACATATTCCAATTTATGAATTACTTTTTTATATTTTAGTATATGTATTCGTTAAATTTGATACTTTTTATATTAGATTTAGAACGGATTATAATAGTAATGATTTATGGACTGTTTGGCAAGGTAAATACCATAGCGGTGTATCCAAAAAATTTCTTCCTATCCCTTGTAATTACTCATCGCATTGTTTTCCTTTCATGGGGAAAATTCCAGAAAAAATCATTTGAATTTGATACAGAATTGTACATTTTATTTTATTTTTACTTCTCAATTCGATATTGAATTCTATTCAATTTTCAATAGCCTCAAACGATTCTATTCCAAATTATTGGAAGTCCTCGTGAATGATGATGATTTATTTGCAATTTTGCAAAGTTTGTAGTGATAAGTGGTTACTGAGTTAGTGATTTCCCAGTGAATCGAGTAAAAGGAAATGGATGATATATTCGAGGAGGATGAAGATATTAACCAACATGATCGTTTTGAAAAGCCAGTTATTTGGGAAAAGCGGGCGATTCTATTGTCAGCATTTGGCTTAGTCGGCTTTGGTGCGCTTGTTGGAGCTCTTTCGGTTTACATCCGTTACATTAAGTTGCGGATCGAGAAGAAAATTGCCGTCAATTCCATCGCTGGTCCGTACCGGAGACCTAATACACTGAAGGATTTAAAGTCGGAGACGAGCGTTAAATTAATTGACAAGGAAGCAGGAGATTATTTTTACACGCCACAATCCGAAGCACAAACTACACCGGAATATCGGAGTAGTCACGTCCAAGATGCAGCGACTTCTACAAGCGTCCAAACCGAAGATACTGCCACCAACACAAAGCCGCGGTATGTTATTAGATGACATAAACAGTATGGGAGCGTAATTGAACGCATTATTTAATTATAAGGTTGGCCTTATAATTAATTATAATCTCTCAATTCCATTTTTAATTTGCAGAATCAGTCTGGGAACGGATGAAGATAACTTAGAGAGTTACCTAACGCATATTGACGTGCTGCTGGATGGAACATCCGCGGAACAGCATGAAGCTTATGGGAAACTTAAGTCAACTGGAGATAAAGTATTAACTAATAATCATCATAATTTTTTTTATTTATTTTATTATTTATTCTATTATTTATTTTTTTAAATTAACTGATTATATGATTATTAGCTAAAAAATGTTTGTGATTACTGGTGGAGAATGGCAAGGGCAACGCATATTGAGGCGTTGATGGCAGAGGAGCGACAGGACAAGGAGTCACAAAAGAGTCTTCTAATCAGTGGTAAAAATACACAATAAGCTCGACTTAATTTTTTAATTTAAAATATTTTTACACTTATATATAAGTATAATAAAATGAAATACTTAAATGTTAAACTGCTTGGTAAAACTTGTCGTTTTGTTAGTTTCGCATAGGAAGACAATTTAATTTAAAATATCAATGTCATCTAACTACGTCATGAATTAAACGTGAAATTAATAACAGCCGTATCTCACGCTGAGAAAGCCCTGAAATTAGACGACAATTCCTCGGACGCCCACAAATGGTTTGCAATTACTTCTGGAAGTCGCGGAGACTTTCTGAAAATCAATGAAAGAATTCAAAGTGGTTATATCTTTAAAGAACACATAGACCGAGCGCTAGAGCTTAATCCCTCAGACTCTTCCTTACATCATTTACTTGGAAGATTTTGCTTTGAGGTGAGACAACACTTGCGGCTCTTATAAACTACATTGTTAGTCCAGTGATTTATTTTGTTTTAATTACTGCTTGTCCAAATTTCAATGAATTTCAATTTGACAGTGATTCTTGTGCAGGTCTCACAGTTGTCCTGGATGGAAAGAAGAGTTGCAGCAACTCTTTTCTCCACTCCACCTTCAGCCACAGTCCAAGAGGCTCTTCATCATTTTTTAGAAGCTGATAGACAGGGAAAACCTTTTGTCGAAAATCAATTATTTATTGCAAAATGTTACATTTCCACGGGGGATACGCACAAAGCCGCGCTCTGGTTACACTCCGGTTCCCAATTGACTGCAAGAAACGCGACTGTAAATTTTTTCAATAACTTATCTTATTGCTTTTGTTATTTAATTTGAAGTGTAATTATTTTAATAATTTATTTTAATTTTATTCACCATTATAATTTGTCATTTTTTCGTGGTTTTTAAGTTTAATATTTTATTAATTTGTTTTATAATTAACATGCTTTTGAGAAATATCTAATTCGACAGAGTATATGCTTGTAATAGTTGTAATACTTACATAAATCTTAACATATTATTTTACATGTTTTTACTATTATTTTTAGGACAAGAAGGCCCAAGTGACAGTGCATGAATTGCTTGGGAAATATCGGAAGTATCTATAATTATTTCTGTTATTTTAATTCATTGGTTATACACAAACAGCTAAATATAATAAATATATATTAATATAATGGCATATTTTTCAGTCAATTTACATATTTTATGTAAGAAAATTAAAAATACGAGAAACGGAAAAATGAAAATTATAAGAATAACCAAAACCCAAATCATTACAGTTTTTTAACCATATTCGGGATAATAAGACATACCACTAGAAAGTCCAAACTCCAATCGTTCTAAATTGCAATAAATGTCGACGTGTGTATACTTCTAATCTAATTATTGATACTTTGTTCCCCGACAAGGCATTTTGTATTTGGTTTGGGTCTCCAATTCCAATTACAGGTCAGTTCAGTTGTAAATATATGGATTAATTTGTTGTTTTGATAGCGTAAATTTACCTCATTTTTCGTGATTGTGACATAGTAGTGGTACGAAGTAAGTAAGCACCATTTCAACCAACATGTCACAACCAGAAGTGCCATCAGACAATTCCAACCAACTCAATGATCCCCATAATAAGAACTGGACAAAGGGACGCAGAAGCATCAAACTTCATCAATGTCTCATCCCGATTGAATCTCAGCAATTTGAAAGAATCCGAAATCTTTGTTTCTCTCAAGACATCCTCTTTACCAATCTCCGTACACTACTCAAGAACTCACCTAACCTTCAATTTCTATCTTTTCAAAATCCAATATTAGTAGATTACAAAAAAGATTACAGCGACTTGATCCCACTTCCACTATTAAAGCAGTTGTGGTTCCACAATACTCGACCGCTCGGAAAGAGTGAGTACTGGATTCTTGAATTTCTTACAAGCTCCGTAAAGTTGAAAAACTTGAAATCTTTTCACTTCAGAATGGAATCCAGTCCAACCGAAAATTTCTCCTGCGTGGTAATGCCTGCGACACCAGAAAATAAAAACGTTGAAAAGCATGGACCGGAAATTGATTCTTCAATTTTAACGAAATTTTTAATTCAGAATAAATCAACATTATCAGATCTAGCTTTAGGTGGCGAAGGCTACAAGATTCAAGTCACTAGCAAGGATGCAGAGCAGCTGAAGCAAATCAAGCTCTCAAGTTTTTTATTTGCAATGAATACAAGTGGAACTAGGCCATTATTGGAGCATCAGAAGCGGTTGAAACATTTTACTGTCAAAGATGCTGGCAGTAGCGAAATTACCCCCGAGCAAGTATCACAGCTTCTGGATTGTATCGGAAAGAATGCCAAATTTTTACAAAGTCTCTCCATCTATAACTACACCACTGGAAAAAATATTTTAAAGAATTCAGCTTTCCCTTTTGATGGCAAATTACTGAAGAAATGCTTGAATTTGCTAGTTCTGATAGTTGGGATTGTTGTAGAAACTGAAGCCCAAAAAATTGCTAATACATTTACAAGCATTCAATTGCTTCCAAGATCATTAATTGAAATCAGCATCACTTGCAGGGAGTTTGATCAAGATGAATTCGATATGCTGGGGAGTTTCATTTTTGAATTTAAAGACCTTCAAAAAATCTATTTCTGTTCGGTGTCAACAGCACCATACTCTTTAAAGCTTGACTGGATCAAAGGTATCAAATGCCTAAGTGATTTTCGAAATGGTGAATTTGTCAATGTCAAGTTCGATTCCAAGCTGGTTTTGTGCATGCAAGCGCTTCTCATTACCGAAACCCTTGTCACTCCGCCCATACAGTTAACAGCTACAAGTGATCGGGTACTGAAATTCGTTCGAAGTCAGTTGAATAATGAGAATTATGTAGAAAATGTATAATAATTTGGGATTTACCCATTAATAACGATAGCAAAATCAATAGTCACGAACGAACGAACATCGCTAATCACGTCATCACAATATTGCATGATATAATTAAATTGACGTTGTGTGTGACAAGAGTTAAAAAAACTGCAATTAACAGACTACTTTTAACTTGTTAGTCAAGAGACGGCACGCAAATCCGACTTAAGCACCTCTTTCGTATTATCGTAAGCTTCGATGCAAATAAGATATTCAATAAAATTTCGACGTGATATTAAACTTTCCATTCTTGATATTTTACTCCATCCAAAAGATCACGTTACAGTAGTATTAATACACTTCAACAGCTGCCTGCACTTCAAGCATGATTTACCGTAGGGATCTGCTATTCTAACCCACGTTTACACACTAAGATGAATAATAACAACGAACAACATATGGAAACTTTGGTGAATGCAATCTGTAATCATTTTTTGTCTACGACGTCGTTTTCCCAGGGAAATCCCGCAGTTCTCATAATTGTGCATGTTAAATTCAAAAACAGTCGGTTGAAAATTCAAAAGGTGCATAGGACGATAGGACCCATGAGTGTCAAATATTTATTTTTTACGAGGAATCCTAATCTGTAATCAGTTGTTGTCTACAAGGTAGGTTTCCATAAAAATCTTGAAGTTTGTATTATTGCAAGGTTTTATTAGATGCAGCAATTTATTGTTTTCACAAGTTGGTTTGAAATGGCACTCAGGGATAGTAATAATTATACGTACTGAGTTTGGGAATGTATTTCTTTAAAGTAGGAAGGCTAAAGCGAAAGCGTTTGAATTGAAACCCAAGTATAATTAAGTGTTCGACATGAAGGTGGATAGAATTTAGTACTACTTTTTCCTACAGCGGATAATTTGATTCACATACGATCCCGCTCTTCCAGACTAAGAGAAGCAGATGTACTATTAAACATCATCGGCAGCATGTGTACGATCATAAATCTGAAAAATTAATTACTAATAAATTATCATCTTAATATTTAAATATAAAACATTTTCAATTCCAACAATTTTCTTTATTTTCTAACATTGCTGACACAGTCAATTTTTTACAATGGAGTATTCTTCAATAACTCAGGTAATGGTTCTTTTGTTGGAATTACATTTTGAACTATTTTAATTTATTATTTATGTATTATTTGATTTATTATTTAATTTATTAGTAAATATTATGTATTAGTTACTAAGTTCTTTCAAATTTAATATTTATTTAATTTATTATATATTCATGTTCATTTAAATTAAAAATAATTGGGAAGGATTATGAGAATATTGTTTACATGCTAAACATGTTTTGCTTGTATTTTCCATCTTCTTCACAGGGAATATTTTTCCGGAAATCGAAGAAATTAAGTTCGAAGGATCCGACATTGGCCTTAAAGTATTATGAAGGATTTGCGCCTCCGGTAGCAACTACAGGGATTCGTTCAGAGCTTTATCAACGTCAGGCGACGATGTTGAAAGAGTTGGTTCAGGTGGGATTAAATTAGAAAAATAAAATCGAAATTGACAATAAATAAAATATTATGAAATGTTAATCACTGGCATATGAGTTGTGATCAGACGTTTTGAATTTACAAAAATGTTTTTATTGTTAATTGATCAATCTTGCAGGAGCTTAAAGAATCATGGAATGTGGACCTTGTGAAGTCTGTGGATTCTTATGTGGAGGACTCGATGAAAAGTTTTAAAGATTTTCAGGGAGCAATCACCCCGATAGCTTTTGTTGTTTCGGGTAATTCCTAAATTCAAATTTAAGCGTATTGCAGTGTTGTGAACCTACAGAAGTGTAACTTGTGTTAAAAAAAATTACTAAATTATTTTAAAAGGAATGCCGGGAGATGAGAATAAACAGCTTTTTGAGACATTCTTGGACACACTGAAGAAGCAATCCCCACACATTGCATGCATATCATCTAGAATGAGTTTAAATGTCAAAACGGCGTTCCAGTACTTGTGCAAACATATCATGCAAAACGATGTTGATTCAGTATGTTCCAATTTATTGCTTCCAATGAGTTATTAATATTGATAGAAAACAAACTATTTACTAATTTACAATGGCAAATTCTTACTGTTACAATGTTATTATTTTGTGAAGCAACCATTGGAATGCATCAGTACAGACGACGAAGATCTAGTTCCAGAAACTCCAACGAATTCACAGATTCAAGGCGGGGAAAGGGATAAGAAACCCAAACATATCAGTGCTAATGATCTCAAATCTTGGCATGGAAAAACTCAACGACCACCGCTAATTGTTTGCATTGAAGACATTGATCTATTTCCAGTTAAAATAATTCAGAACGTAATTATGGCGTTCAGGTAAGTCTAACAGCTTGGTTGAATAAATAGTTTTTTAAATTATTATGATGTCATATAATAATTAATTAAGTATTCATTTACATAATTTTTGGTTTGTATGATAGTTGCATCAAACTACCGATCATATTTATAGCTGGAATTACTTCATGTTGTGAAACCTTTGATTCGTTTGTGCCGCAAAAATGTCCCACAACTTTTGTGTACAAAACTTTTGAAGCCCTTACCCCTGACAAGCGGTTAAAAAGATTTATGAATCAGGTAATTAATTATCTTATCTGAGTTTGATCTGTGCAGATTTTGAAAATGTAATTAATTAATTTGGCCAATTCGTCCATTTTTAAGATATTATCAGTCCAAGAAACGCCATTTCAACTGAGTGGTGACGTTATTAGATACATGTCCAGTATTTTTTCTAACGAAGAGTTCTCAATCACAAGATTGGAGAACATTTATCGAGTAAGAATTATTTTCAAATAGAATAATTATTTCAAAAACATGTACGACATTAATAATAATGTTATGTATAATAAATAATAATATGATTTTTTTAGCTTTGCCTACTAGAACATTATCGATTAGCAGAATCTGTCCTGTGTGCTGATCTGCAATATCTACGAGATAACGTTTTCAAACCGGATGTGCTTACTACTGATGCACTGAAGGCCACATTTTCTAGCGATGTAAAGCAAGCGCCCAGAATGAAACTATCGGGTAAATTGGATGGACAATGGGTTGTTGCAAATTTCCACAGCTCTCCGAAGAAAACGGTACGTCAGGCTGGACTTCAGTTAAAGGAAGTGGAAGAAGTAGTTGTTGACTTCCGACAGAGGCAATTGGAATGGCATCTGTACCTAAGGTTCTTGTTTGAACTTATCAGTAAGTTACCTGGAGTTCCGAAAGATTTTAAGGTATGCTGATCATCTCTGGCGAACACAGCATTGATTTTAAATTTATTTGATCGCGGAAGTAAAGTCAAAATGTTAATATTTTATTGTAGTTTTAATTAAACGTACACTGCTATTTTTCCTTTATTTGTTTCGTAGTCCTTTCACAGTTTATACACCTTGTGCTCAACTGGACGCATCTTTGAGATAGTTCCTGACGACGATGCTAAAGAAAGTTATTTAGATAAAGCGCTTGGAATACTCAAGTTATCCGCAAAAAGTATTCTTCAGCATCAAATTACAAGGGGGTTGATGTTCATGGAACATGAAATGGAAAAGATAAATGATTCAAGTACATATGAGACCAATATTCCTAATCTTATTGATCGAATGGAGGAGAAAATAAAAAAGCTAAAAGAGGTGGATGAAGAAGAAAGAAAAATGCAAGAAAATGAGCCCAAAATCATGTTGCGTAAACCTAAAACCCAAACCGCGTTTCTTCAGGTACATGATTTCGATGGATTTCAATATCTATTGATTATAGTATTTTTACATGAATTCACTTATCTTCTATTTTAACTATATTGGCAGGAAATGAAAGAAAGAGCACAGCAAAGTAATCAAGTGTATTATAAATTGCGCGATGTCATTATTAAAGAATTGTACCGTGATTCAAAGACATTCTTGAAACCTTTAAAAGATCTTCCTTACTCAAAGGTAATTCATTTTATTAAATTGCCTGCAGATTTTTATGATTATTGTTAATGACTTGGTGGTATTTAACAATTTCCCCTCATTTTAAATTTTTTCGTGTATATATGTTAGCTATTTATAAATTTTCTGTATTTAATTTTTAGTCCTTTATATTTGATGATGTTGAGTTTCTTCGAGAAATGATTACTCCAAATACCCACAAGCGAATCCATGCTGCACTGGTTGAACCCGAAAACTTTTTAAAGGTAAACAATATTTTATATTTCTATTTTTGTTTCTAGTTAATTACTTTGCAGTTATACAATGTACACTATCTATTAACATGCTTCTATTTGGCGTATGTATGTATAATCAATATTGTATGTACTTGTCGTTTCAGTGTGATCGCTGTAGAAATGAAGGAGACGACTACCATTCAAGTTCTGACCTGTCCATGGTGTACAGTTTAATTTTGGAGCAGCAAATGAAGAACGTGAATCTTAATATAATATTTGAGGTATACATTTAATACATTTTAGTAGTGTTTCTGTATCTACCAGATAGCCGCTACCTAAGTAGGATTTATCAGTGATATCCGTTGTTATTTTCTAGAGCTTCAGGTCGCAGGTGGAGATAAGCCCATTTTCAGACGTATCAGCTCCGAAGAAGAGGAAAGCGGCGGCCAAAAAGGAGGAAGAATTGCAGGGATATTTGTAAGTTTGTCTTTCTGAGATGTTAATATTTACAATAGATTGGTATGAGTTTGAAAATTTGATTTCGAAAAATGTAATTTCGTGTGTCTAGATAAAAAATATATTTTATTTAGAATATTATTTTTAATTTAATTATATAGAATCCGCTTTCGTCAAGCTGTAGCTGAGCTCCAGCACATGGGGTTCATCAAAAACACCAAGTCGAGAGCACATCCAGATGAAGTAGCACGATTACATTTTGGATTTTAACACTTGTATTAAGTAATGATAATATTTTTTATTCTTTTGTAAAAAAAATTGAATTCCCTTTTGGAATTCAGCCTTACATATGTATTTGTCTTTTCTTTTAAAATTTTAAAACGCTGTGTATCTATGAACTTTGTCGCAACATGCCTTTGTAAACTAAGAATGTATGTACAAAAGTAAAGAAGCTTGAATGTTGAATTAATAAGACTTTTTGTACTTGATATTTCGATCATTCTACCAAAGTTTTCAAAATGATTTATGATTTATTATCAATAATGGATGTCGGTGATGGTGTCATTTATGAGATTGCTTAAGAGGTAAAATAATTAGTATGAGAAATAATGTGAAAGAAGAACAAGTGTTTACTGTATCACTGGCTTTCCTTTTATTTTAAATTATGTACTATTTTGAGTTTTTTTCAAAGATACCACAATATTCATGTGAAAGGGGCATGTATAGCTTTTCAGCCCCAACATAGTTTAAACAGCATACGGGCTGCAGATAACATTAACAATCATCAGCATTACAAAGATTATTTAAATATAGAGACTGACAACATCTCAATTACAATATATAAGTTATTATTAGCATTTTTGGTATACGCGGCAATTATTATCAGAGTAAATGAATCCTGTATACTCCAGTATAGAACCTTATTACTTAATAATGGATGTAATGCATTGGACTGGTTTCTTTTCTTTTTAATATCTCTTTTAGCACTGCAACTGTGAGGTTCATCATTACCAAAATTGTTATAATCTTTCGAAAAAATTTTGATACTGAAATTATTACGATTTTGTTTGCGTTCATCAGTAGTAATTTCAGTCGAAGACCTATACAGCCTCAAGATTGATGAAGACTCCTCAAGATTATTGAAGCCTTCGCAACCATTAATGAAGCTTCCACAACAATAACTAAAGACTCCTCACATTCAATGGAGTCTCCTATTAAATAAGAATTTTACATTCGAGTGATTCATTCTCATCACAATTGCTACCACAGCACTACTATTTTTATCCGAAGTATACATGGATTTATTGTATGGGATTCTTTTGTTAAATTTCTCCAGAAACTCTGGTCCCCCCATGTTACAAAACATGTGCTGGCATTTTTTTAAATGTGATTTTAATTAATATTCGAAATGGACGAACTATTTAATTCGCTACAAGTTCTATGGACTCTATTTTTAACCGAACGGTAGATTACACATGGCGAGAACATTATTTTCATAATATTTCATATATTCTGTATCTATTACACCCCATTATATCAAAATTAGTCAAATATTCCTCTTCTGCAATAGACTTTTATGAACGCTTTTATTACAATGTGTATAGAAATGCTTTATTTTTTTACTAAAAAATAAAAATTTAGATGATAAAGAATTAAAAAAACCATCGTTGTACTCGTGATTTCACAAAATCCTATAAAAAGTATATTATATATGACTACCTTAATATTGTAAAGTTTATTATTTTTAATAAAAACTGCGATAGCTACCATAAGAAGTCAGAGCTCAAACAAAAACTCCAGCACTATTAATATAATATGTAGAACAACACTGGCTAATAAAAACTTTTCATCAACAGGCAGAGCAATTTATAGCTGCATAATTCGTTGTGTATAGTTATTTTATCTTTTTTTGGACAATGTAATAATTAATCTTCTCTATAATTTTTAAGCTGCTATTTTTTCTAAAGTATATTTTTAAGTATATATTTAATGAAATTGAGTACGTAAACTCATTTATAGACTCCATATAGCTAAAAGTGTAATCATTAAAGACGAAAGTTTTATATTCTTTGAGCGTGTCTTGGAAATTCTACACCATTTTTTTACTATATTTTTTCCTAGTTTTGTCTTGGCATTGGTTCCGTAACTTACAGTCACATTAAAAGTCAAGACGTGGTTTTTTGTTTCGAATCAAGATTCATCAACGGGTTAAATGAAATATTCATTAATAACCAATTACTGTGTATGTAATATTAGGAATTAATTTTTTGCATCACCTTGCGTTACGACTTGTATAATTTTCAATACTTCCCCGATGGTTTCCTACAACTCTTCACTTATCGTACATGACGGTATTAATTAATGACATTAATTAATTAATATATTATATTAATCCCTACATATTTCATACTGAATCTATCACTCTGTCGAATTGTTGTAGTATTCATATAGTTTCTTATTTATATATAGAGAAAGTACCGCAGAATTTAGTTATACACATGACAACAGTAATCTTGTAATAATATTAATAGTTTTAACAGTTTTTCGAAGGTACATAGCTTCACAAAGTTGCACAAGGATTCGTTCTACATATCATTAAAGCTGTTTCAAGTATAAACTCATCTCTGATTATCGTACATTTTTTGAAGTTTAGATATATTTCAAAATTTTGAAACTTAATAAATTGTATTTTGATACTTCATAATTGTATTTCGATACTTTATCATTGAATTTCCAAACTCCATTATTGTTATTTGAAACTCAATAATTATTGTATTTCCAAACTCAGTAATTGCATTTCCAAACTCAATAAATGTGGGTTTTGACGTTGACAGGTGTATAACACCCAGTCTTAACAACGCCCTGAAGATTTTAAAATCTTAACAACAGTAACATCAGTCATAAGCAATCCAGTCTAAAACAAATTGAATCTAAACATTTTGATATAAACAAAAAGAAATAAGCTTCAAAAACTGTACAGTGATCATTAATTGTAAATACCAGTATAGTTTTGAATATATATATAAGTATATATGTATTGTAGTTTTTTGTTGTTGTTGGTTGTTTCAACGTATAACAAGTGATACAGTAAGTGTATATTTATTTTTTCTCCTCATCTAAGTATTTTTCTAATAAAATGTATTTTTTACGTAATTTATATAAGTTCCTCGTATTAAATTGTAACAAGTGATGTACTTACTGTTCTAAATTCTGTATATAGTAATAATGTGTACCTAAGTAAAATTGTATACCTCTTCCATTTTTATGTTCTTGTTCTCTATATAAATGTATTAAATCCGTGTGCGAGACCACTTCATACATGATCAAGTGTAAATTATTTTTAGTATACTTGTCTATTTGTAAGTTACGTACAGTACGTAAAAATTACCGTTCCAAATAAATCTATTTTATAACCTAACGTACAACATGTAATAGATATACAATAAGTATACCATTTCTATTATTCCAACCATATTTCCTCTCACAACATGTGAATTGTCATTTTAAAATATAATCTTAATATTGAAACCGTCACCCGTAAATAATGTGTGTATAGTATATATAGCACTTACACAACAAATGTACCATTCGAAAACAAAAAATAATAAACTTATATGTTATGTAATTATACAAACCGAGCGTTAAGAGTAAAACCAGTAAATTCCCTGTTTATAATACAACATACTCCATTTGTGGCGTGTGGTACATTCGAGCAATAATTAATAAGTCCGTCATAAAAGCACAGAACTTATATAGTCATTTCGTAATGTACAGGACTTAAAGTCATTAAAAATATACAGAACTGATCGTTAATTATTTTAAATAATGTACATACAATCGTTCACAGCATTCCATATGTCAACCCAGCTGTCATTGTGTTTCCCAGCGCGTCATCAATGTTCAATTAAATAACAATCAAGTGTACAGGACGTTAATCTTATTTTATGTAGATTCCTCTCTCCAAAACCTTCTCAAACGTTAGAATTCATTGAAGGAAATCTTATTCATACCAAGATTATTGCTCATATCAATTATGAAATGTTAATATTAAATGGGTAGAAGGGAAGGTAACTACATAGGAAACGTAAGGATGACACTTTTATAACTTCGTGAATCTGTAACTCTTTGAGTTAGAATAATTCTAATTTTAATTATTAAATATTCTTTAACCATCAGAATCTAATCATTAGCGTAGAATTGATTCTGACTCCTTTAAGAAATAAAATTAACATCTATAAGCGTGAGATAGTTAACTAAATTTTAACAACAAATACAAGTATAAGTAACACTTAAATTAGTCAAATAATGTAATATACATTAGTGGGAAATAAGTTATTTAATTCAGTACGGAATTAAACTACTATACTGGAATTACTAAATTAAAAAAGTAATGTGGACATTCCATTTAAAGAAGGCTAAAATATTTTTATACTTACTCAATTACTATTACGGTATATTAGTTGCAATAAGGGAAAGCAATCAAAGGATTGTGTAACACGCTTCGAGTAGTTTGAATTATCATTGTAAATAGCATCATATTTACCTTGAAAGCATCATCACATATTCTAGAATGCAAGAAATATAAAAATCCTATGATTTTCATTTCCGATACACGTAAATAATTACTTTTCAGAGTATTTTTCACAATCTAACTATAGAGCAAAGCCATTTAATAGCTTACTAAATTATATCTATGAATGATCCATTCTATGAAGGGGACGGGAAATTCACGTAAAATTACATCCAATTAAATAATTAGTGATAATTACTTTATATGGCAGTTGCCGTGTCTTGGTATGAATTATTATTTTTATGCTAACAATAAGTCATGTACATGATTATGTTTCTAAATGTAAATAGCAATACGTACGGTTCAAATACATGTGTGCTTTTTTGACAGAGATGTCAATTTCAGTACTCTCATATGATTAATAGCATGTCTTGTAAAAATTGCTTTAAAAATGTCTCACATATATGTAGTTTACATTTAAAATAATTGACTCATTGAGTCAGATTACTTTTTAAAATAATTACAATTATGTAATAATTGCTATTGTTATAATAGCTTCCCCGTTTAAATAAATTCGTATTCTTCCCCATTTTACTGGTATATTTGTGCTCTTAATGAAACTTTCCCCATCTTTATTCCTATTTCCCTATATGTACTTATAGTAGGTAGTACTTATTATGTATCAATCATGTATGTACCATCATGTTGTAAAATGTTGTCGCAGCTTGTAAAGTTTTAGTTTAAGTATAAGCTTGTTAATTGCTGTATACTTGGTTCAATGCTGTCACACACTATTTGTCTCACTCTCCGTTTCATAATTGGCCGGAACGTTTAAGCTTTCAGCGTTGATATTGTGTAATAAGATACACATCAAATCAGTTTATATTTAGTATTTTAACTATTACTATAATAATTATTACACCCATACACATATATGTTATCTTTAAGGTCGTGCCTGTATCATAAATTTCAGTAGTCACACATATTATAAGTCCCTGTCCTCGCTCATGAATACGAAATAGAAACGGAAACCTCACCCGCATAATAGAAAGAATGCAGGAGCTAATGAAACTTATTGCTGCTAAAAATGCGACTTGCTCGTTAGAGCTACAAGTTTGCATGGTAAGAAATACATATATTATAAGTACACAGAAGCAATAACAGAGAAATCACTAAGGAGCTAAAAATTCTGCTATTAAAAACTACTATCATTAAGAATAAAATCAAGATGTAAAAGTAAATACAAAACTGATTGGATTTTGGGTTAATAGAAAAGTTACTTGACTGTGGGAAGCAGAAATAATTATTAAATTAACTTCAGTTAACTCGCATGTCCGCTTGAAAATTTTCTTAAATTTTTTAAGAAGTATTCCGTTTCTTAAAATGGAAGAATTTACATTTAATGTAAAGTATTTGATTTTTAAGTTTAAAATTATTCGACCTTTTAAGTTAACAGTAGTCAACCTTCTTATTTAATTTAAAATATTCGACGACTTAATTATTTGCCAGCTTACAGTACAATCTTTGGAAGTAATAATTATGTGAGTAACGAACGGATAAGCTCTGAATGACCGACGGAATTTTCCAAGTAATTGCTTAAATACGAAGTATAAGTGAAAATTAGATAAATTATATGATAACTGAGCATTTTATAAAAAATAAAGAATAAATTCAATTATAGGCACTACAAACACTCATTCGCTCTTCGCCCCATCACGGACTTATTCTTTCAAAGAATATTTTTTACAACAATGAGTGCTACAAAACCTGCGTTCCTTGACATAAAGATTATTTGGATTTTACAATAATTAAAAAATATTTAGCTTTTTACATATATCCTTATCACCACACTATACCGTTTTTTTCAAATTTAAAAAAATCAAATGTCTATATGAAAATATAAAAGACCTTGCTGCTATTGATGTAAGTTTACTGCTAGAACGGTCGTCTATATATAGTGTATATGAAAGCCTGTATATAGATACTGTTGGTTTTTAATCATTTAGCATCGAATCACAATTATTGTAAATACGTCACTGTTTAAATTCTAATATTATTTCTACAATAATTCTAATTCCCTTTTTAGTCCACTAGTCAAATGAAAGCAATCAAATGAACGGTATTTCATTCGATGTCTGGTCGGTATGTTTTGGTTCATGGATTCGTTGTTTCAATTGGAATAAAAGTTATTTCTTAAAGACATTATAATATATCGAAAGCTACATTTAAGTTTGGTTTAAAGTTGTTATACCTTTGTTTTCAATTCACAGTTCTACGGTATATGTTGTTAGTTCGTATGTTCGGTGTGGTTTTCAGTTCATATAGTTGAGTAATTATATACAAATCAGGAGTAAGATTTTTTCGTACAAAGTTAAGATTTTTCGAAGTTAATTAGTATTTTCCTCGTATGAAGATACATAGAAAGGTTGGGGAAATTAAGTTTTGCGGGAAAGTAGGCATTATAATTTTCTAAATACAGACGCAGAAAGTATAAAATATATCTGATCTTGCTCATGTTGAATCGCATTTAAAAGATTTAAAACAATATTTATTTATTGTTCCTCTTTTGAATAAAGAGTTTTATGAATTTTGCTTACTTCAGTTGACGTTTAATTGTATGATGAAGTTTTATTTTAGAAATATTAATTAGTTGTGAGAAAGCTGGTAAAAGTTTTAAATCAAAATGCTGTGTTCATTTTTTTTAAAAAACATTACACTCAGGGACCGTGGGAAATAAGTGGGCAGACATAGAAGAAATAAAATTATCAGACGATATATGGATATTATAGTAGATATTTATATCGTGTTGTAATACAGTGATCAAATTAAATAATAAAAATAGCACATAAAACAAATAACATACACAATGGATACATTACAAATTACGTTGATTTGCTACAAATTTTAAATTATATACATGCACGACTGAAATTTTTCCATAGAAATAATAATTAAACATGATCTGCAACTTTAAAAAATTAAAATTCAACAAATTAAAAAGCACGAGAACCTAGATATATTTCAAACAGAAATGCTGCCTCAAAATTACATTATACTACATGGCAGCAAGCAAACTTTCAGTAAGGACAACTGCTACTGTCTTAAAGGACAATGGATTGATTTCATCATGTTTTATGAGCATTACTCTCAATTGGACTCAATAATAATTAATACAAACAATACTATCGATTTTAAATTTTAGAAAATAATCTGTGGAATGAATTGCTTTTAAAAAATATCTGCAAAGAACTTCTGTCTTATACAATGAACGATTAATGAAATTGGAATGATTGCAGCATTATGATTGTAATAGGTATAATTAGTACAAATACACGGAGACCTAAAACTAAATAACCTCTAGTCCTAGCCCTATAAAAGTCTAACAAGTGACAAAGAATGCGTAATTACAGTATACTAACAAACGCACAAGGATATAGGGAAACTGTACAGACGAGTAAATATTATCTCTGTTGAATAATATAAGACCGAAGCAGGAACAAGAAGAGAGTATATAATTGAGGAGGGGCAATAAAGAGTTCAAATCAAGTAAAAAATGGTTCTTGTTGTGGTAGGTAGAGTAGTAGTAGTAGAGATAGTAGTTTAGGTTTTTTGTATTATATTAATTTCGTCACAAAAAAGTGGTCGTCGTCACGTTCGTTTTCATCCTCACTCCCATGATTTATTTGTCCCATCAAATTCCATTGTCATCTAGAAGAGAGAGGTCAGAGAGAAAAAACAATTAGTCAATTTTTATCGTCTGATTTCCCGGTTGTACACGAAACAAGTTGTTTGAAAGGAAACAATCCAAGTCTACATTACTACAATAACCGTCGATAACGCATCGTTCTACATCTTATTGCACATTTCTCTATCAAATATTAGTATCATATAGTAATTCTCATTTAATGAAAGAATCAGAATTTTTTATGAATCATATCCTACACACGACACACAGGAATAGTGAATCCTTTTCCCTATTTAACATCTCTGGTATACATGTATTTAAGCTACCTACTACAAAACACACCTTAAAGATTGAATCATTTGAGCAAAACATTACACTGCAATGGAATATACATACAAGAGAATCTCATAATACTCCATCACAGTTCTTCTCACCGGTTTGAAATACTGCCGACATATACTTAACAGTGTTATTATTATATCCATACTTCTTCTAGTTTGTACATATAATATATACACTAACACAACAAATAGCACAAAAGGTAACAGAGACCTTGAACTTAATATCGTGGAATGCTATTATATTAGATACAGATACATGTATGTACTATAAAAATTGAGTACAAATTGACTTCGACATATTCCGTCGTTCAAAAAATTGGCAATACCGATACGTAAACTACTAATTGTGGCCTAATGATTATCTATAGCCTCTAGTGTGTATAAAAATAAAGGAACATTCCAACCCACAACTTCATGCATGATGTATACCGCCATTAAAACATTACATAATTTGTAAATGTGTTACGGATATGCTTCTACACATATATAGTTCTGCTAATTAAACCTTCGAGAATACTTTTCCGGGTATTTAGAATACAAGATCTCCAACTCTGAACTTAGAATGGATGCAGATCCAGGTCAGCAATCAACATACATGTATATGCATGTTGTCATTGCATAACGAACGCAGTGCAACAATATAGATGAAAGCTCATATAATTATGTAGATATAGTAGTAGTACATACTTAGTATATACTGCAACATCCATAAAATCATTGTGGTCGGATATTCCTTATTCCCTTTATGGAATTAATAATTCCACACTAGTTTTTAAAACGTTCCACATGTTTAGAACGACTTGTTTAAATTGTTCCATATACTTAAAAACCTATACAATACAATAATATAAACTTTGGCTTAACTCAAACACAAACAAGAATTTCACCACAGCAGCATGTATAAGTATATTAACCTATTATATACGAATGTAATAGTTTTATTATATAGCTTAAAAAAATAGGCAACAACAACACAATAAAAACTGGCATGCTCCTGTCAAGATATTTATGTAAGTATATAACAGCAAAACAGAAAACAACAACAACAACAAAATATCTCTTCCTTACTAGATTGGAATAATATTGTACTCCTCCTTCATAAGAACACCGAATGTATGTATGTATATTTAATGGGAATGTATCTGACGACGGCAATCATCGCTGCCAACTAGTAACTAGACGCTTATTACACATTAAACTACAGCTAAAAGTATAATATTATTTTCTGTATTCAGCGATAACAATAACAGGCGTCGTGAAGGAGTGCTTCTGACAGTTCTGACTATTATATTTGTATAATAAGCTTGCCTCATTGAGCTTAAAGCTTTTTCATTATTTGGATACTTGGAATGTACACTGATTTAGTTCTATCAACATCTTTAAGTAACACAAACTTATCAAGACTTATACCGTTTTAAACAAGTCGTCTGCTATAATTGATTATCTATACTGTTCTGCATAATACGATCTACATGTTAACAAAGTTAATTTTTGATATTATTTGATATTTTAAGGTTGTTTATGGTTGTATTATATAAAACCTATTCTTAGTATTTACTCACATTTAACTTTGAACAACCGAGGTGATGCGTCATTTTATTTCCGAATATAAATAACGATAAGTCTAATCTGAAAGCCTTGCAACAGTAACTTTTCGCAAGCTCAAGTATAGAGTTGCACAACATATTCACTATTTGTACACCACTCGGAATTTGTTGCTCTAAAACGCTTTTGAGTAAATTCTTGTATATAGATAGTTTATATTTTCTGGCATTGGTATAGAATACTTTTCCTAGTAAAACAAGGTGTCACCGACGAGTAGTCAATATTTGTTTAGGAACAGTGTGATTCGCAAAAACAAACTATATACTAATTTTTCATAATAATAATATTATTATAAAAATTCACGCTATACGAATGAACGTCACTGTGGCACCTTCATAGGTTCGCAGATGTAAACAACGAGATTAGAAGATTATGTCAGTTTCAGTTGACAATAATATACAGAATAGAAAATCTATTAAATATCACCATTCAGAAGGTGAGGTGATAACTTTGAACTTCAACGTACCTATAGTTATAGTTCAGAAATGTTATTATCGTTTTAAGTTACCCCTATACTTTCTTTAGTTACGAGTACCTATAGATAGTACCTAATACAATGAGAAAGTAGCTATACCAGGTTTTTAATCTCTGATTTTAACTTAATTGCAATAACACCATCAATTTCGATACTAATTTTTCTGCCACTTCCCCCCAAATAAGGCCGATCAAGTTAATAAAGATGAATATCACTGAATAATACATATAGAATATTTTGTGTTGTATTGTCCAAATAGGAGCTTTTTTGGATACTTAAATACCTACTTATTATTGTCTGTTCTTGGTGTCCGATAGAAGCAACTGCTTAATAGTAATTAAGCTATTATAGCAAATGTTCAAATCAGATTAAGGCCGCACTCTTAATAAATCAGTTTTATAGTAAAACAACCAAGCACGTACACTTGAATTAACATAATCGCAAATGGTCAATCACCGGGAAAAGGTTTTTTAGACATGGACGGACCCGTTGTCACATTAATGGACAGGATATCAAATCAACAAAGTTATCTAATCTTAAATACTAAATGTACTTAGATAACCATGTAGGTTAGAAGAATGTCTCTTACGATCTTGTTGGTTGAAGAAGTAGCGATATGCTTATACTTAGGTACGTATAGATACTAATAATTGTAAATTATAATATAAATTACTAACTAATATCTCTAAGTAAAAGATTACTTAATATAATACAATTATTGCTAGAACCAACTAGTGGTTGTATAATTTGTGTTCATAAAATAAATAAAGCTTTTTCTTAAAGACTATTTGTTAAATTAAACATAATTACTTGAAAAATAACTAACAACAGGTCAACAAAATATTGCACAGGTTCCATACACATGTATATATGTAATAAGTAATGTAAAAAGACAGCTTGACTTGAAAAACACCGTCTCTTTTTCCTCCATTTAACTTGTTCATTTCTACAAACCTACATATATAATAATCTCAGTTACAATTTAACTTTAAAAATCTGAAATCTCTGGATGAAACTGAGCAGACTTGATTCTTAATTAAAAGTAATGCTACCTGGACTGTCGGCTGTAGTAGCCTACAAATTATTAAAACTGCATTGTGAAATTTAGCCTTACGAGTTGTATAATGTTAAGAAAGATCTAAAGATTCAATTTGAGGATATAAAATAAAATTGCACCACACAGGATGGGTGGTGCGGCAGCAGTAATAACAAAACTGATTTACAACCCGAAGGTATACTAACTATCAGTACAGTTTGATTATATAGACACTCTTCAGTGCTTGGAGACAAAATTTTAAAAACGTGTTAAAGGCAGATCTTGATAGTAAAAGAGATTCGTAAAACAGAAAATGTTTAGCAGATCAATTCAATTAGAAGAAAATACATAGACAGTGACTCGAAAGTGTTCACTAGCTTTTAACAATGATTTCTTTAAAAAGAACTAGAGCGAATCTTTTGAGAAATAATTATTTATAAATACTGCTTGAATATTTATATTCAAGTGCTTCTGCAAGTTTAAAAACAGAACTTGAGGTGCAGATTGTCATCAATCCAGATTGGCAGCCACTGGGTTAATAAATGTTTTGATGGAATCTTGTGTTTACCGTATAAGATTATATCATCTCATCCTGGATCAATGGGTGAGGGGGGAAGAAAAAAAAGAAACAAAAATGAATTAAAATTAGGAACATAGAAAAAATGATAACTAACCTGTACTTTTTGTATGCTTTAAGAGGAGGAAGAGTCTCGTCGTCAGTAGTGTTGTCAATTATTGTGATTTCAGGTTATTGTGTGTTCTACAGTTTTCTAGTCTGAGTAGTAGGTATTTATTGGACGGATGAGAGTCAGTCAAGCAATACGGCATCATCTTCCTCTCTCTGCATATCAATTTTAATTCGCTTACATTGCTGATCCGTTACACTGCTGACACCACTGCTCACTTTTGGGTTGACCCCGCTTCCAGCACCAGATCCACTTGCTGGAGATTTTGAATCTTGAGGTTCAGCAGGGAATACCTTTAGCCTCATTCCACAAACTTCTTGGCCATGCAGTATCTGACATCATAAACAATCGTTTTTGTAAGAATACTTTAAATTAAACAATTAACGTGGTGTGAGGTAATGGTTGAATTTGTCCATTCTTACATTTCTGGCTTCGTCGGCAGAATTTTTATTGGCGTACTTTGCATATCCAAAGTTTTTGCCATTGAGCATGAAGATGTCAATAAGGTTACCGAAACGACCGAAGGTGTCTTTGAGAGCGTAAATAGGGGGCGGACTTGGATGGCACACAACAAACAATCTATGAGATACAAGAACACAATTTAGCCAATTTTCAAATACCAATTATTATAACTTACTTAATACTCATTCATAAGTCCCACCAAAGTTTTTATAGGATTATTTATTACATGATATTAAAAACATTACGTATTCCATTAAAATATACACGAACCTTTCCATGACAGTCGAATCTATAGGTGCAAGTGGTTGAGGAGCTGGTAATTTGACAGAACAGTAAGAAGGGTCGTATGATTCACCTGGCGCGGCATTGGAAATGTGATGATGAGTTGCAGCTGCACTAAGTCCTGCTGCTTGAATGGTGGACATAGCCTGTGCAATTGTTTCGGTCAGAAGTCCGGCCAGTTCCGGAGGAAGGGAACTGCTTTGTCGGACCGACGGTAAAAGATTACTACCACTACCACCACTCATAGCTCCATTGTGATTCAGATTAGTTTGTGTTGGAATGTTATATCGACTCCCACTACTCTGTGCTGGTGAGGCACTCCCACTTGGTCCAGCTGGACCCAACAAACCAGATCGACTATGGGATACGTGAGCGTGATGTCCCATATGAGATGTGTCTGTTGCTCCCGCTTCAAACTTAACAATTAGTCTATGACCAGGGGGATACTCGAATCCGTGTAACTTATCCTTAGCATACGATGCTGATTGTGAGGTATTGTACACAACTGTGGCGTAGCACTGCCTGGACTTGGGGTCATGTCTTGTGTTGCAGTAGTCCAGACCAGGGAAGAAGTCACATAACCTCCAGAGCTGATCTTGATTTAGCGATCCGTGAGCAATGACAGTGAGACGACTTGACATACCTAACGAGGATCCTGAGCTTCCTGTTATACTAAGCGGCAACGTCGATTCCACGCCTAAAGGATGGTGATGATGATTTATCATTGATTGATACGGTTGATCCACGCCGTAGTCATGTAAATCATCTAGAAATGATCATCATACAATGTAAAACAAGAGGAAAAAGACCAACAACCACAAAAACATACACACATAACTTGTAACAAGTTCATTTAATCACAGAACGAAATTCCTCAATACAGACAGAGATTTAAATTCGTCTGCAATATTATTCCCACTATCTACTATAGGATTTAAAGTAAAATAGGTCTCCAATAATTTGGTACAACTGCAGTAGTAAAAAAAACTTACATGGACCAGTGGTTGAACCATGAGCACTACTATATCGATCGTCAACAAGTGGTTTTTGAGGTCGAGGATCTGCAAAAACTGGCTTAAAGCTTCGGTCACAGCCTTCGTATGCTTTAGCAGCATGTGATATTCTGAAACAAAATTGTCAATACATAATTTATTTCAATACGAAATTTAGATTCTTCAGCGATGATAGACATGTGCACACTTAAATGTTTATGGTACAAACTACAATTAATAGTTAACAGGAACACTATGTGTCAAAGGTAAACTCACCTATGAAATTTAACATACGCATAACCTTTACTTTCTTTGGTATTTCTATCGCGAACTACGTTACAATGTTCCACGTCACCAAATTGAGCAAAGTGCTCTTTTAAATCAGACTCGGACATGGATTTGGGCACAATTATAAAGAGTCGAAGGAGACGTTCCTCTTCGTTCATCTCCCTCCTGGACCCTTGATCCCGACTATTAGCTATCAGCACCTTCAGAGACTTGGCATTATTTCCAATAAATTTCCCGTTCATTTCTTCCATTGCGACAGCGGCCTCGGACGTCTTGGCGTACTTGATGTACGCTACCCCTGTAAGAATAAACAAAATTATAATTATTATAATTTACCAAAAAGATACTAAATTAATTTAATTAGGAAGTTCAAAATACATCAAACTACACCGCCTGTATGCATGAACATGCATTATCACACACAACAGATCATCATCAACTTAACCATCAACATAAAAAAGTAACTACTTTTGTTAATTTCTATGAATTCCTGACCAACATATAGATTCCCCGCTCAATTAGTATCGATCAAAATATTATAATTTCTGAAAGAGTCTTTGAAGTGAGCTTTAATGTCAGAGCAAGTCGTTAAACTGGAAAATCAGGAACCGACCTTCAGTTTACTGCCTCGAATATCGATCCATAAACCTAATGTGTAACAAATTTCTAGGAGCACGAACAATCTATTGTCCTCGTTCAAGGATTTATGACTGAATCATGATTAATAGTAGGACCTTTAGCATCATTTTTATAATCTTTATGATACTATCAACCAAATTTATCTAAATTTAGCAATAACAAGCACCTGCAATGCAATTTCTGCACTGACTAAATTAAACCCACAACACTTTTGCAATAAACATTTTTAATACTGCCTTGATTGTAATCTCTTCCTAATTCCTTGGTGTGAAAGACTAGTTCCCAAAATGGTTGAATTTTTGGTTAAACATCCCAAAGAAATTCACTTCGTGAGAATCGTGACCACAATCAACAATGACGACGATACTATTTCGCACTTTCAACTTTGCAGTGACTAGCAAACATATTTCACAACAAGCTGGTATTGAAAAAATTATTCGTGAAAGATTTAATTTTAAATTCCTGGATATGAACACTAATAACACCAATATTGATTCACCATATAATGGTACAATTTATAATTCATCAGGTCAACGAATTATAAATTATTACTTTTAATATTGCTAATCCACTCAGTATTTGTATTTTCGATGGAAGAAATACTGATCAGAAGAATACTAACGGAAGAATGCTATATTAATACTAATTTTTGAGGGAATGATGAACAAATACTAATTTTTAAGGCAATATTGAACAAACACTAATTTTCAAAATAATATTAAATGGGTATTAATTTTCGAAGGAATGTTAAACAAATACTAATTTACGAGGCAATACTGGACAAACAGTATTTATTTTGGAAAGAATACTGAAATAGTATTAATTTTGGAATCAATACTAAGCCAATATTAATTATCGAAAGAATACTGAACAAATAACAACTTCAAACGAAATCTTAAAAACATTAAATCCTGCTGAAATCTTTGAAACAATAACTTCATCGAAGATGAACTTATCCCACATTAAATTTGAAATTCAAGTCCAGTTAACAATCCCAGTTTCAACAAAACAAGTATTTCACTCGCATGGACTCTCCAAAAAACAATCCAAAACATCCAACAATAATCAACGACAGCCATGAATTTACACTCAAATCATCCTTTTAAATCCCCTAAAACCGGGTGGCGGTAAAAATTCACAAACTCTGGCAGCACAACGAAAGACCTCATAATTGACCTGCTTGATCAACGATCACCTTTGCTTTGAAATTCTTTTCAGCTTCAATGTTATCCCCTTCTGATAACTATCTACATTCCTGAAGAGCCAACAATTAATAAAAATTGTCGCTCTTTGTATACATTATTGATTACAAATAAATATTCTCCATTCTTTAAATTCCTCATATAGATCCTCATAGGCTCGGCTTTCTCCCAGATAATTTTTCCAGCTGATTTCAACGGCAACAACAAATGAATAAAATATTAAACATCAAAATTAGAATACAAAATGATAAATAAATAATAATAATAAACAATATCATTTGGTATCATTCAATTTGTGATCCAGAATCAATTTCACTCATAATACAATCAACAATTGCGCCACTGCTAAATGGAATAAGTTGTATTAAATTCCCAATGTAAAAAAATTATTATTAAATTAAAAAATAAATAAATAGTGTATATGTATGTAAATATATATATGGTATATACCCTTGGACTCTCCAGAAGTCTTATCTTTGACTATCCACAATTCCTTGATGGTGCCAAACTTGTCAAAAGCTTCCTTAAGTTCCTCCTCCGTGACATGCCTGCCACATAAAATGAATAGTCGGGAGTTCGGGGGGTCATCGTAGTTATGTTCCTTCGAGTGACGACTGGATTCGGAGATATTAGCACTATTTGCAGCCTCTTTTTCTCTGGAGTCGCGCTCGAAGTACCGTCGCTTATCGGCCATCTTGCTCTGTCTATCATACATACGAGAGAAAAAAAATACTCTTTCTCTCGTGTGTCCTCTATAATATTATTTCACCGTCTCTCTCCCGATTTCTCTCTCTCTCTCGCTCGCTCTCTCTCTTTCTGTCGCTCTTTCGCTCTCTTTCGCACTCACACACACCACTCACACTATATTTTCCTCTATTATTCTTAAATCAACGACTCTCACACTCACATTTTTATCCCATTGTAATAAATTTATTATTTTAGCATCTATTTAGGATATTTCCGTGTGATGAATAAGATCTGTTGACAATGATCTCAGAGGAACTCTTGATTTGAGAGGCACAGAAACAACAAAAATAATCAAAATATGTACAAGAACACACGTCAACACAATTTCCTTAGGGCTTTGAAGTAAAAGCATGAGCACAACACAAACACAACACTCTCTGGAAATTAATACATTCTTTGTAGGAAAAATAATCTTGAATTGTTAAGATTTTTGGGGGATAGTTGGGATTTTGGGAGATTGTTGGGGATTTTTGGGATTTTAGGGTATTGTTGGGATTTTGGTGTAATTTTTTTTTTTGGAATTTGGGGGAAATGTTTTGGAATTGTTACGATTTTTTATAGTTAGGATTTCTTCTGAGATTGTCAGGATTGTTTTTTGGGATTTTTACAGTGGATATTTTGAGCGGAGGAATATTTAGGAATTGTGGAATTCTTTTGCTGAGATTGTTTGTTTGGAATTGTTTTTGGAATTGTTTCTTGGGATAGTAGGAAATGATTTTTTGAGCAGATGAGAAGTTTCTCTAAATCTGGTGTCTTGGCAGAGTTTTTACTCTCGGAGAAGAGATTCGAGAGCAAAATTGTTTAGAATTGTATATATGGGAATAGTATTTGGGAATTGTAATGTGAATTGTATGGGAGCCTATGCCTTCTCATGCATGCGAGCCCCTCTGTAGAGCTCTCTCATTGAACAACAAGGCATTCGGAATATATCAAATAAATAAATATTCGCCATCAAAGAGCTTGTTGTTGGTAGAAGTAATGTTGGCAAGCCAGCCAGGAGAAGAGCCACACCATCCCATTGTATATACACTATAGGAATGAAATTCGTCAGAAGACACAACAGAAGGTGTATATTTTTCAGTGAACTCTTTCAACAAACACCACCACCACCATGCAACAACCATACGGTTATTGCAGTTTCTACAGGTAAACCATTCAATTCATCCGATGTATATTTTCTATATGGAAGTACACACACTTTGACTGGGATGATGCTTGATGGGGAACATTCAAGTCGACGGAAGAATACATACACGGCGGCAGTTTATATATGTGTATTTATGTGTGGAGAGGCATTTATGTGTGATTTATATGGGTATATTGAATTTATAGGGGTATCTCAAGTAAAGTTTTGAGGTATGTGGAAGTTATTGAAGTATGTTTAAGAGTATACAGAAGTTTTAGAATTATGTTTAAAGGTATTTAGAAGTATGTATAAGGGTATATAGAAGTTCTAGAAGCATGTTTAAAGGTATAACATAGTGTTCTTGTATGGTATTGTTGTATGTATGTGTTGAATTTATGCCCTTAAATTTGTACGAAATTTATATATTGAATTTATGTAAGTGTATTTACGGGAGGCTTTAAAGTTGAGCTGAAGTTGAATTGAAGTTGAATTGAAGTTGATGTTGATAAGTCCGGATTTTGGGTGTAAAAACTAGGTATATATATATATTTATCTATAATACACGAACGTATAAAAGCTTGGAGTTGGTGCTCAAATCAAATGATGAAGGCGAAGGCAGGAACAGTGAACATAGAACAGAACAGTGGAATCAAAGTAGTAGTCAAAGCAAAGGAGTTGAGTTCTGAGTCTTCAAGGAGTTTACACACTCGTTACTTCCACTATTATTCTCTCGTGTACAATTTTAATACCTGCATTCACCTGTGTATATTATGCTTACATATGTTATGGATAGCAAGGTGTATAATTCCGAAGGCACTGGACTGTCTTATTATGCCCAACAACAAGGCGTATAGTATGTACATTTAATGGTATATTAATACTCATACTTTTACTTAACGAATGCTGTATTAATATTATTTTGTATGTATATATTGCAAGTGTGTATGTTGAAGTTTGTAATAATATATATTTCATGTATATCTTGATCGCAAGTGTATATTAAAGAACGTATACACAACAGTTTATAGCTAAAGGGCTATTCTGCCTCTGGACACAACTACATACAGCAATATATTATAAAGCGTATTGCTTATTATATACTGTCCATACATTGAAAGTGGAACCACATTATTGAAGTTTTTGTTACATTGGACTAAAGTAAAAGTGTATGCGAAGTATGTTTTACAGCCGTGCAAGCATGTATATGCATACACCTGCTATAAGGTGTGTGTACCTTGCATGTCTATGCTTTTTATCTATACAATCCTTTTACAGGTGACTAGCAGTATGAGCATGAGATTTGTAGTAGGTAACTGGTGTTCCCTTACCCGACTGTGGTACCTGAAATCAAATGAATACATACAAGATTCTACACTATTACCGGCATACACAGAGTGAGGATCAAGCTACCAACAGTCGACAAAACATGTGCAATTATCCTGCTGCAGTGCCCGTGCACAAGGGGTTGGCTAACGTATGTATAGTGTGGTTGCGTGGTATAAAAACCACAGCTATTCTTTTATATGTCCACAATAGAGAATAAAGCTTTGGAAACCTACCTACCTATTCACTTTTATACACTTTATCGTATGTACACTTTTGCATGTATTCTTATTAGCCGCCACTTCGTTGGATGTGTGCATCTTTGTAGGATTAGATATTGTGTTATCATCTGCATAATCAGCATTAGCTTGTGTATATGCATATGTCCATATACCTATTAACATGTTTGTATCAGTATCTTGCAATCTTCCAGAAATACCTGCATACCTTTAGTAAATATATTTCTCTTCTGGAAGATGATAACAGGTAAATTCCTCATGTATTTTTGATGGAAAGAGTTGTTCAGGAAAGCTTATGCTTGTTTGTGAACACTTGTATAGATATAAAAACTTACGCCTATACAAGTATAGATGCATATTCATACACATGTACAAGTAGGTGTATTGTATACTGCATTGTATATAAGTAGACACTGGTACCGGTAGACACTTGTATTGATATGCATACTTACAAAGGTAGACACTTGTATGTGTGTATACAAGTGTAGGAATTGAATACGGCTAGTGTTCACTTGCACAGGTAGAATTTCGCGGCTTCAGTTCTGTACAGATTTGCATGTGTGCAAAGGTATGAAATTACATGCAAATCCTTTAGAGATTCAAGCTTGTGTGCGTACATTTAATAGTGTAATGCTTCATTGGATCTTAAGCGGCTCCTTGTGTTTAAGGCTTATTAGCTATAAGTACATGCTGGAGATACTGACGGATTAAGGGTACACATACATACGAATAATATACCAGTATATATGCATGATATTATTAGCAGTATTACAAATAGCATGGACTCAGATATACATACATATGAGCATATTTTGCACCAGGACTGGCTGTTTATTTGACCAGAAGATACCTAGCTTAATAACCACCTTCATTCATCTATAGTCTAGGGTGTGTAAAATACGGCTGACTTGTATTTCCCAGGCTTGGACAGTGAGTAGAGGAGACAGTAGAAACATGAACGCACATCAAGCCAAAGCAAAGCAACTCAAATGTTATCACCACCAAGAAAATATTTGATCAATTTTCAATAGTTCTTTAATGGACGATGATTACCCTGACAATATACTAATGTTACATGTTTAATTCAACATGAAATTGCTTTTTCGGGTGGATCCCATTACATACAAACTGCTCCCTAACATGTACATTTTTACGTATACCATGTAGGTATTAGATATAGATGTGTTCATAATAGATACATACATGGTTCAATCGTAAATTTTATATTACGAATTTTCTTTTAAACAACTCGGGAAAAATTACTTCCATCTACCAATGGATGTATTATAAAGCAACTGCCGGACGGCTAAGATTGGCTAGAACGATAATACCTTTTCGACACGAAACCAACTAAATTCTCAATCAATTTCACTTCTCTCTCTCTCTCTTTCAATCTTCCTCTCTCGATTCCGTCTCCCTCTTCGTGCCCTACCTTGCACGCTTGTTTTCACCTTATCATTACACTCGCTTTGTGAGAAGTAAACCACAACTTTTTTCCGCTTCTGTGCATGTTTGTAGTAAAAATTTTGTTTTTAGGTGCCTCGCCGGAAACCGCTTAAGAATGCTCATACTGAAATTGCTGGGGAATATAATCCCCCGAAACATTATACCCTTTTGCGAATCAATAAGAACGTCGAAATGACTTAAGAAAATCCACAACGTTATTGACAGCCGTATCAATATATGTACGTGTGACAAATTGTTTAACGAATCCATTTACAATATTTAATCGATTCAATTACATGCCTTAGCTATTAAATTTTATTTGATCGATTCTATTAAATTCTCGTAATGAAATTTATTTGTTTCAGATACGTTATACATACATATGTTTGCATTGTGCTTATGTCATTGCTTGTTTTGAACCTCTGAAAAAGCTGACGTATTGCAAAGAAGTTACAATATAGATAGATACATAAATGTGTGGACGATCGGATCAGAGCTGACTTATTCATTTATTTAACAAACAAGAGTATAACGGAGCAATCTATTCAATTACAGCTGAGTAGTAGTAAATGTCTAGAATCTAAAGGCCCTACTGCATATATCTACTTCAACGCGCACATTAAGTAAATACAATAAACAGTAATTTATATGACTGCATATTATGTCAATCACTATTGTAAATGTATAGAGTATCTGGCAGGTAGAAAAATTCCTAGTGTGCACTGAACATAAAGCTGTACATGTTATATCTGACTAATAGAGAGTGACTGGTTGTAGCATACAGGTGCATGGGGATGACTGGTTGTACATGGCATACATGTGGATGGGGATGAAGAGAGGGTTTTAATACAGGCATTTGAAGTAAAAGGTAAAGAGAGGATGATGATGATGAAGTATTTAAGATGAGTAAGATTCTTAAGGGAAAAGTATTACCATCTCTATACTTACAATAAGCTTTCAAGCAAAGGCTTTTGGTTGGTTTTGGGGTTCACTTATTCTGCACTCCGGCATGCCTATGCAATAGCAAAGCTTCTCTCTCTATCTCTGGCTTCTTCTCCTTCATCTTCTTCTTGATATTCTCCTATTGTACACCATAGTATTTTCCGCGATTAAAATGCAGACAATCACTTCATTCACCTTTGCAGGAGACAGTGAGCAAGTGAATCAGTCATTCCATTCATACTTACGATATCATGTTCTGGCTCCTTGCGTCTTCTGCCGGTTTTCGTTTTCGCTCAAGTGTTGAAACCCAAGTATTTCATATATAAGATGCCCTTTATATACAAAATCTTGTACAAAACTTAATATGCAAAACTCAGCATATAAAATCCCACATATGTACAAATACAAAACTCAATGTATACTAATCTTAATGTCCAAAACTAACTAAATTTTAACTATATAAAAACTATAGCTATTCCATATACTTTTAGCCAATATTGTAAACCTGGATCGTACATACACATAATTTGACTGCAACTAATGCCCTATATGCTGCTTAAATGAATTTTAGCACGTTGAATACATATGAATCAAGGACAGTGCATACTTAAAAAATACATACGTAATGCATACATACCTTTCGCTTTATAATTCTCTATACTATAATATAAGTCTCTATACTGTGAGCATAAACGAACATATCTCTAGCATTTTTGATAGGAACAACGCTCCAAGCATTTTCTCATGCAGACGTGTGTGAGTTTTAAGCTTTTGTCATGTTGGAAAGAATTACATTAAAAATCCTTCTGCTCTTGATGGTGATGTTGTGAGCTCGCTCACAACAGCACATATAGAAGATGCAATATGTTATGGTGGTTGATGGCAAGATAAAATGTTGCTGCATGGGTATCTTTATAATATGCAACTTGGAAAGTTTTTCTTGCCTTTCAGTTCCTCTCATCTTATTATTCCTTCCTGTCTTCTTCAACTTGTTATCTCCTGACGAAGTGCAGAGACTCGCAGGATTCAATCGAGAAAGACATCTGCCGCAAGTCGTAGGTTTTTCCCTCGTTTTTCATAGCATTATATCCGTATACGCTATTGTACACATTTCTGTTTTATCTCCCTCCAAAATATCTACGTTTTTATCAAAATCTGCTGCTGCTTTATTGCCGATGGGTTATTGACGTACATACATGTTGACATATCTTCAGCATCTGTTTTCTTTTTTAAAGAATTTATTCTTTTGGTATAAGCTCTTATTATTTTGTAGGAACGATAATAGTCTATCTATATCTAAGAAATTTTGTATATAGTCACAATAATAAGTTTAAACCCATGAAATTTTGAAGAAGCAAATCCATAGTCATGAACTGATCCATAGTTGGTTTGGTATTTACAATTAGACTAGATTTATTCTACTTTTGGTTTTGATTTTGGTTCACTTAATAGTATAGTGGCCAAACACTCAAAACCTTTTCCTTCTGGTTTCGCCCTCCGGATCTTGTAGTAAATGTGCATATCCTAGTATATATAATAGTGTAAGGCGTGAACTTTGTTTAGCGTAAGTGTTGCGATTTCGTGGTCGACATACTTTTCAATATTGGCCATACGATTTATGCTTATTCGTTTACATTGTATTATTGAGCATCATTTGCAATTTTATTGAGCATCGCTTACTGTATGTTATATGATTGAACATCGCTTTATATTTATTGAGATCGTTTACAATATTACAGCTATTAAGCATAATACTTCCAATCAGTATCCTGTATCATAAGATAGATTAGGGTATACTTAAAATACACACCTATATTAAAACATCAGGCCTGGCTCTGGATGATGCATAGTTTGCGGTGGTAAATTTTAATATATTTTTATGATATATACATATACGAAATACATAAAATTCAACATTACTCTTCTGTCTACCTCGTTTGAGTTGAGAGTAAGTGAAAACTTGCATGGGCTTCAAAAATAAATACTTTTTATGTAGATCCTGAAAGTGCTAAAAGCTTATTTGGAATGCTGAATGGCCAATACTAATAACCCATTAAGTTCATAGAGATGACAACCAACATATCCCAGCTCTTCAAATTTCCCGTGATTTGCCCATGTTTTTTGTTGTAATATTAACTTTAAAAAAGACAGAATGTAAGTGGCTTGATAGCCAATATGCGAATAAAAGTGACATTAATAAAGGACTTTCTTAACTTTAAGTTTGTTATTTTACAGTCACCGTCATGTACTCTGATTTAAGACAAAAAATGGAAGTCATTATGTACACAAATTTGAACATGCTATTATAGCTTTGTTATTTGCTCTGTCAAGTCTCGTAGTATGCACAATTTTTTTCTCTCTTCGTATCTACTTTTTGTCTCTGCGGGAAAAGGAAGAGCAAATAGGTATGTACTACCAAGTAATAATAAAGCAGGATTTGGCAAAAAGAATTTGCGCTACTTTTCCCGACACGCTGCACTCAAATATGTGCTACATTATTATAAAATAATGTGTCTACTCTACTCCTCTATCCTCTCCGTAGTCCTATTGTTGTTGTCAGCATATAATTAAATAATAATAATATTTTTACTCACGACAATTTGTCTGCATTTATAGCACGTTCCTGCAAACTTTGCACACTCAATACTGAAAATGTAGATTCGCATCACACGGGAAAGAAAAGCATTTATGTATATATACGGCTTGTATAAATTGAAGGGAGCAGACTTCCGAAGAGGAACTTTATTACTTATAACATTTACAACAACCATAGCAGAGATGACGTTGAGGCGAGAACAGATTTGAGAAGTTTATTAATAAGTATGTAAATACTATACAAGCGAACATTTTGCAACTTTGCAAAAGCGTGAATGTTGACATAAGAAATGCAAAGCTATATGGACGCATGTATAAATATGCCGAAATGCGTTGAAGCATAATAAATTCGCCGGTGTACATAGAAACACCTTCAGACAAAGGTATCAATGCTTGTACAAACATTCAATTATCTCTTGCTATTGAAACTAATTCAGTTTTAATTAAAATGTTGTTTGAGATGTGCTCCTTTTGTGTACTCTCCCCAATGCTTTTTATTCACGAAAAGGACGATGACAGTCTGCACTTGGGTGTCTTAGTACCAACGCTGTTCTAAAAAGGAGCCTTACAAATTATTGCATGCTTTACTGCATCCTAATATAATTTATTACTGTACACAGCATTTGATGTAGAATGGGCTGTAAAGACGTTCAGTTTAAAGTGGATGATATCACAGTGTCTCCAAATTCAGGTGGCCGGCATGAATTGGATGTATTCAAATGTGAAATTGTTTTTTCTTCCTTTTGCTTTCATTTATAAATACCCATAGGTAGACAAGTAATAAAAATGATAAACAAAAAATAAATATATAATAAATATAAAATAAATATAAAATAAATATAAAATAAATATAAAATAAATATAAAATAAATATAAAATAAATATAA
>JAQGAK010001160.1:0-38884 GCA_034696945.1 Lipothrix lubbocki
GTTTTCCGAATCTGATCGCAGTATGCGATTACGGATTTCTCATACTTATTCACGTATCCATTTAAATTTATAAATTATTCAGGAAATAATTGTTTTTAAAGGAGGAGTATAAAAAAACGAGGTGTATATGTTGTAAAAACCGACAATTTGTTAATGTAAGTCAGCAATATTTTGTAAAGAATTCAGGGATATTTTCCATTTTGTAAAAATCAGGAAATGCGTTTTGTAAAATTCAGGAATATATATTTTGTAAAACTCGGGAACCTTTTTAAAAATCAGGAATATATTGTTTTAATGAGGAGTACATTTTGTACAAACCGGTGATATCTTATATAAGATATAGTATTAATACTATTACTTTTACTATACTTTACTTTACTTTTACTATATTTACTATACTTTTACTTTTACTATATAGTAAAAGTAAAACACAGGAAATCGGCAGACATCGGCTTAGTAAACAATATGGCAAACTTCAAGACAAAATCATTATAAGGTATACAAGTATACAACAATAATATAACAATTATACAACAATGCGGGAATCAAAATAATTATTAATAAAAATAATGGGTTCATTTTAACGGTACTGTGGAAGTCAATGCTAACTTTTATTCAGCTGAGCTTTCGATAACAAGTTGTTATCTTCTTCAGAGCGAAGTAATTAATTAATAAAAATAATGAATACACATTAGCTATAATAGTTTTCGTGTCTAAATGTATTTATTTGTTAATTCTAGACCAAATGGGAAGTTTTCGCAACCGGGTATTCTTACCCATCGGACCGTTGGCAAAATTGACACTGGCCATTCTTTTGTTATTACACATTCTTTAAGCAATGCAGATAATTATTATTTAAGTATTTTTTGTTCCTTCTACTATAATGCTAAATACTTAATAAGGGCTGTCGGATATTTCCTAATCCTATATGCTTTCGTCTAATCTAACCCACACATACCTAAGTAAACCAAACCTTGCGGACGGATAAATCGATAGATATTATGAAGGAGCGAATCATTTTGTGGACTGTGAACGCGATAAAAAACAAGATTACAATAAGAGCTACTGACAGCAAAGAATGATTAAATTCTAAGAATTTCTTAATAAATTCTCATATTTCGCCATTTTTATTGCATACTGATCTCGTTTCGAATTTACCAAAAAATTGCAATAAATGAACATATAAGTATCAATAATCAATAATGACATAGACTTAACCAGAATTGCCACTGAACATTAGCATGTAATTAAATGTATGCATTATTTCGTAAGTTTTCGAGGAAAAAATACAGAACTGGTTGCAAGAAGATTTGTTGTTAATTTATTACAACATGTGTGCATACTGACGGATGCATGCAAAGTGTCTTTTACAATTGCTTTGTGTTCGAATGAAATCTCATATTGCTCCAACTCACACCTTTGAAAAGATTGAATATCATTACACGTTTTTAACACTATTTGGAAAACTATTTACTGTTGGAAATCGTCGGCGAAGGATCCTAAAGTATCAAATTCTGTGTTGAAGGTATACAAATTGGTACTTTAAGATCCTTCACCGACGAAATAATTGCTCGTTCTTCGACTATATGCTTACTATAAGGTAGTTTACTCACATTTTGAACATCTGTTTACCAGTTACTTACCAGTCAATTTATGTCGTTAGAGAAGATATATCGGCAGAGGAAACAAAACTATAGCTAATGGTTAAATCCACTAACCACATCATTCCATCGCTAATCTCAGTTTTTATTACCTTCGCGAATGTATGTGGATTATACTATATACAACTTGTTTGTTTTTTACTGTCTTTCTTGCTCGGACTGGTGATAAACGAATGATGTATGTCTGATACACTACAGTGTGAGAAAACATACATGTACTAAGTTCAGAGGTCATTTAATTTATAACGATAAAGCTGTTATTATACGTGCATGCTATAATATATATTTTCACATACCTATACATATACAGATTAAAACTAAGTGTTGCAAAATTACTAAAGACCTGTGTGTACGTAGTATCTGTACGTATTCTTTGCTGAGACATTGCTTTTAACCCCTAATTACGTCGCTAAACAGGCCTAACTTATTTTCAACACCAATAATAATTATTTAAGTTACATTGGGTTATGTATAGAGGCGATGATCGGTCACCAAGATAATGTTCCTATATTTTTAGCTGACAATAATAAAATTACATTAAAAATACTTCGTTGTAACTTGCATGGTAGAAATAGATTAAATAGAAATAGCATAAGGGACGACAGTATGGTAGAGCTTTACCCTATACCTTATTAATACAACAGTTCAATTAATAGAGCTACACCAAGCAAAGTACCCTATATAGTTCTGGGCACTGAATAGTGTGGACATACAAAAGATATGTTCAAACTCGGTTACCACTATAGTAACTTTTCACAACTGGTGAACTTATACAGATATTACCAATGTTATGAACTTCAACTGGAGACAGTGCGGCCTGCGGCCGAAAAAAACTATAGTATTCTAGATGCAGATACGTTCTCAATTTTAAGCTTGGAGTACTTACTACGTCAATAATTTGTAATCAGTAAGAAATTAGAAATATTTACCTTATTACGACGCTTATAAACTATACACAAATTAACCGTTTAAGTATTTTAGCAACCACGTACCGAATTATTTCAAAACTTATTAAAGAAAGCTAGCTAATACTCACTTACTTAACTGAAGAATTGAAGTAAAACCGACGGGACAGAAACAAAGGACACAATTATTTCATGCAATACACTTCAATAATAATATTTATTATAAATAGCAATAACTGTATTGTAAACGCATGAAATAACAATCAGAAGTCAGACTCTTCTGTAAGTACTTATTTCTACTAGTCTACAATGTGTACATAGTCCTTGCTATTATAATATACTATTTAGAATATATTTAGCAATTTTCGCAATAACTATATTGTCAATGTGCATTATATTTACATTGTTGTAGAGTACGTTCTTTTAGTACTATACTAATTGTGTGTATGTACTTACCTAGGTATACTGGGTATACTCAGTAGACAAGAACACAGAACAAGCATTTTACTGTACAAAAACTCCTATTTCTCATTTAACCCCTAGGAGATTATATTTGACTTTATTTCGAGCACATATTCTCAATATTGGATCTACAATGCACGTATGCACTACAAGTATAATTTGTATGTATTTACTTTGAATTGCCATATCTGCGTACTTTTCGTGTAGAAATAAAGAACCTAGAAGTTTCATATACTTACATTTTATTGTAAATAATATGTTAAATTCCAGTTGCCGGTATTTTGCAGTGGAATGTATAAAAACATCATTTGAAGAATAATTAAAGTGTTACCAATGTATTCAAACAAATGCAAATTTAAGGTGTACGATCATTAATTGGATCTGCTTGCGTTGCCAGTGACAGATATTAATGTAGCATTGTATTGCTTGAGGATATTTAATCTAGTTGTTTATACAGTATGTATATACCTTCTGTTTTTGGTTTACTTATGGAATCCGTGTCAGGTAAAAGTGTAATAATTGCTACCGTGCGTTTGTGTCATCCTATAGTTGATTTTGTTCCTTCTAGACAACTTTTTCTTAATGTACAGTAATTATGCATGCATTTCTTTTAAAAATCGATTTACATGAGCCACTCTGGTTTTTTATCACTTACGACTGCAATTTAAAATATATTAGCTGTCACTTATATCAAAATGAAAAGCAACAACAGCTTGAACAGCTTTGAATGCACATGCATACGAATTCATTTAACGTAGGTCGCTGTTTTGCAATTTTGTTATTTTTTTATCACAAACATACATATACATACATAGTCAAGCGGCGCAATCAAGTTTATGTGACAGTTTTGCACCACGAATGACGGACAGTTCACTTGCGTTCATAGCTTAAAACTAATTATCATAACAGGGATGTATTTCTTTAAAAAATGCAACCCGGTGTAAATAGCCGGCCTAATCCTTTCAACTCGATCGAGTGTTGACTTGCATAGGTTTTTATCTTTTTATGTATGCCGTTTCATTATTTTATGATTCGAAATTCTTTATTAGGTAAAAATAATAGGCATGATCGGTGCAGCTCGATATGAATTATTCTAGTTGTAAACACATGGTTTTTAACTTTCATGCCTTTACTTCAGAATGCCAATTGATTTTCACCTTGGTTTCTTTGAGCCTAACTAACCTCAGTTAAAGGTATCATAAGAATTCATTTTGAACAAGTTTTTAAAAAATACATCTCATGAAACGAGATCTCTATGAGGCATCGACTTGCATTTGAACTATTACATATTACGGCTCCTGAATATCACTTTATTCACACCATTAATGAAAGAGAAAATTTAAGCCACCTCGTGCGTTTGTGATGTGAAATGGGAATGTTAGAGATTTAATTAATTGTAAGAACGTCTTTTTCGACTTGTGACATTTTTTTCAATAGAAGGTTTGGTTTATGCAACTAAAAAGGATTTTACTGCACATCAGACATTTTTATGATTATGTTGTATATTTTTTGAACAGGTTCTTTGTTTTGTTTTTAGTAGTGAATAACAAAATTTGCCAAATATTCATATTATTGAAGAGGTGACCTTTGGTTTCTACTTAGGGACTGTGTTAGCTGAGCAGGTCAGCTGGTGAGAGTTGCTGTGTTATTCATATATTTTATTCATAAGCATGTCTAAGCTTTCGTATAATTTCGAGCTCCTTATGTTCACGTTTGGATTCGTTTATTACTTAGGTATTCTGGTTATTTTTCTTCCCAATGCAAGTTGCTCACTCCTAAATTACACTTGATTGCTTATATAGCTAACTCTATACTTTTGATAGATGAGAAGAAAGCTTAATCTGTGCGATTATGTTTATGTATGTACATGCCTCATCAGAGATTAGTACTCGTGAAAAGCTCGGGGTAATATAACGTTCTACTAGATGTACGAAAACATGAGTTTGCATATTTACATGCACACCGTACCTAACATTTTTACATCATTTTGTTGTCAGTATATGATTTAATACACAAGAATTTGTCCAGGAGAATGAATTCATTCCAAATCAAGACCTTTTACCCTTCTGCAACTTTTTTCTCCATCTAGAATCAATTTCCATGACTGCCATTCTGGCTTGTAATTCTGGGGTTAATAACTTCGACAATACTTGTCTAGCAACATTTAACCTGAAAGAGTGTAAAGGACAGTAACCGCATTACCAGCGGAAAGGATACGTTTAATTTTCATGAGGTATTTCTATACACCAATAGTTTATATATACGCCTTGTACATATGTATACACTCATTTATTGTGAACCATCTTGTTGTATAATATAAAAATACTACAAAACTACAATGTTTACTATTAGTGTAGTTCTACAATCAATCTTGAACCGCGATAAGTTCAGTGGGTTACGTGATTATATATTTCCTTACAATGTTCACATTTTAGGAAAGCATCAGAAGTAAGGTTTGATAAGAAAGAAGCATGTGGCAGTATAGTCGATACTGTAATAGTATTGACTGGGATTATTGCGAAACAAGATTCGCAAATGTCAGCATATATCTAACGAAGTACACTTGACGTCTATAAAGGGTTCAACATGAATCGACGAGTAAACTAGTAATTTTTATTGCTTTTTTGTAAATTTCTTATATTTATACTCAGATATAGGTATACATATAGAGTTGTATTACATGTTACCGCCTGCATTCACAAAGTACGGAGCTGCATTTTTAACACAAGTGACGGCAATTTGAGGTTACGAGACGATTTTATGTGTGGACAGTATAGGCAGCTATTGACAGTGACAGCCTTACTGTCAAAGAGTGAGACATTGATTTTCCTCACTCAAGTTCGCCTATGTTATTTAAATGATAATATTGATATACCAGAATCTACTAATGAATTCCCTGTTTGGCATGTTTACAAATTATGTATTAATAGCATTAATATTAAAAATGGGATAACGTGCATGCATATGTGACTATACAAGCTGAGCTTTAATAACTGGAAATGCACAGTGCTTCTAATGTAGCAAGTAAACAGTCGAGAAATATTAGTGTGTAAACAACTGAGTCAAGAATTACGAAACCACGACCGACATCTTAGAACTTGAATAAATTATCATTTAACCTAATGCACGGCGGTTACTGCGAAATTGCCATTCACAATTGTATATGGATAAACCTGCCTATAAAAAGTAGGAACTCAAAAACATGGTGTGGAATTAAAAAAGATGTGTATCATTATGAAATAATGAGATCAAGAGTCTCATACTAATTCAATGAATAATTAAGCCTTTTCCACCACAGTTCAGCGTTTATAATTGTTGTTTTTGTATGTTTACGTAGTCTGTGTTAAATATTTAATGTGCTTATAGTCACATGAAAATTAGTGCTAGTTATCAAATTAAACTTATAAATCAAATTGTAACTAGTTGTAATAAACATTACTGCCTAAATGTTACTATACAGCCTTAATAATTCCCATGAGAAACTATATATGCTAAAGCTCATTAATGTCAGTCACAAGTCCGCCGAGTAGCAACTGAAAAGGAAATGTTGGGAGTCTCAGACATTTTATACAAAGCAGTCTTCAATGCAGCGGCGATCCCCGTGGAAGATTTTTATGACCAAACAGATTTCGAAAATTGTAGCTTCAGAATCATACAAATTAAATGAGGGCATTGAGTAATTTTGATAGACAAAAAGTACCTTTGGTTTGATATATATGTAACACCATGTAAAAACACCTTAAAAGTGATTGAACTGCATTAATTTGAAACCATTAATCTGGGAGGATACAATGTAGTCCGCAATGCATCATACATCATACATACATACATAAGGAGCACTATGTCTGAATGTAATAACTACCATTTTGAAGAGACAACAGTCTAAAGCAAATAATGCTTGCGTAAGCAATAGAGGAAAGTGTGGGTCGTTTTGTAGCCTAATAAGTAATAAACATATAAGTACAAGGGTTTTGGGTAGGAAAAAGGCAATAAGACAGCCGGAAGAATAGGAAGTGTTGCAAGGCAGCAATATATATGAAATGGAAAGCTGCCAACGTGAGAACCTGAAGGAAGAAACTGTTTACAATACAAGATTATGTAAATTGTGTCAGCAGGTTCAAGTTTTACTCAGGTATAACGTCAAATAACTATTCGTATGCATCGCGTGCAATACCTTCACGGCACAAAATACTTGCTCACTATATGTAGCATTAATTCGTAGAGTAAGCCAATCAATTATTATTGGCAAAGAGCAACTCCGCTTTGAAAGATAAATTCGCTCACATTATTTCCGGTCTGTATGTCAATAATCAGAGCTTTTTATGGGATCTATCCTCAAAAGTACAGCTATGTAGATACTTAAGTAGTAATTTGATGCCAACAAAAAATGGACATTATGATTTCTTACTCACATAAACATGTAACATTGCAGGTCCTTTCTGATATTAATTGGTGATGAATCTTAATAATTTATTACAATATTAGTTTATTAAGATGATCGCGATTATAACACCGTTTGACGAATATTAGTATGCAAGGTACATATACTAATGGCGGTGTTTGAGCTTACAAGGCAAAAATAATGCATTTAGTGGTGTGTTATTGTTTCAACCTTATATGGCTATCGAAGAATATTGTTCAAACTCTAAACTTTTGGGTGTATTGCATTTTATGGCACAATGAATCCTCAACAATCAAATATTCACGAATATAGGCAATTATTCTATATGTACACCACAAGCGCACCTGTCATTACTACACGTCAAAACAGTATTATGAGCAGATATGTTTTACTCGCGCTTTGGAAAAGATACATGTTAAAAGGATTTTTGTGAGAAGAAAGTGAAATTTGCTGTCAAGCAAGTAAATTAAGATCATGAAGTACGATGGCTACACCCATAGCCATTCGCATATGTGGATTGATTACTTCCTCTCTACAGCACGGGAGAGCCCTATGTATGTTATATAGTGTGAAATACTGGTAGATATGTAATTCTTGTGATTACAATGTGGATGATAGTCAACCTGATCATCTACAGAGCAATTATGCAGCTTACATAATGGGAACTTTTATGTGCTTATAGACATCCTAATTGCTATTGCTACTTAGAAAATGTAATCTGGTTTATTAAAAATGTAAACTGATTTGCATAAACGATTGTAGTCGTACTGCCGCACAGTATGTCAATGGGTGACAGCAAATTATGGCCTCATTCGGTTCTTCGATGACCATATACTGGTTATGGATATCATTGCAATCTCTTAACAAGTTTTTCTAAATATCTGTAAAAAGATATTTACTAAACTACATGACCGAACTGCATGCCCCTTTAATGTGTAACAATGTCGACGTGAATGAAAGTGAGTGGACGCATATGGTTTCGATACTGCACCGTGCACTTTTATTAGAGGATGATTCTTTCCCTTAACTGTAGGTAAAAAGTACGCAGACTGCCCAGAATGACATGTCAGGGGATTCAAACCATGCATATACGTACTTATATGCACCAAGATAATTGAAAATAAGGTTACTCATAGTCATTGGTGGAAGATTTCTAACAGGGATTTCATCAACCTCTCTCTATACAGAGACTGCAAAACGTAGTTCTTCCTGGTTGACTCGGAAACGTATTTAAGCGTGCCCATGCAAGTGGACAATCACAGTCAATCATCTCCCTTTGAATCGACTACATCCTTTTACAACTATTTCTTCCTTTCATTTTAATTTTTGAAGTTTCCTTCAAACAATTCAAAAGTCATCATGTTCTCCAAGGTAGGTTTTTTAAAATATTCGATCATACCAACAAAAAATTTCACGGATAATCCGAAATTTTGGACTGGAAATATCCTGGAGTTTTCAAAATCACGGACATTGGAAAATTACTACGGTTGACCTCAGTACGATTAACGACCGGTGCTTAAAATCTTTCCCACCGACATTCGGCATCGGACAGCAGCAGTGTTCTTTGTTGTTTTCACTGACAATTCCCTACAACTTGATCTTCATTCAATTTGGAAATTCAGTTCAATAATCCAATTCTTCAATATTTTGACGACCACCTGGTTTTTTTATTTGCGGATTTTTCACATCTATATTTTATTGACGTTCATTAATTAATCCCATATTGTTTTATTTAAATCAGGTCGCTGTTGTTGCTCTTGCCCTCTTCGCCGTTGCTCAAGCCGGCCAAGAAGCTCCCGCTGCCAAGGCTGTGACTTACAACGTCCCAAATGTTGCTAAGGTGAGATTTCATCCCATGTTCAGCTGGTAACGAATCTTCCAAGTTCAATACCTGCATTAACTTATGCAATTTTGTTGTTACTACACAGGTCTCCTATCCAGGACCAACTGTCACCAAGAGCGTTGAGACTTACTCTGCTCCCAGCATTGAGAAGACCACTCTCATCACCCGTACCATCACTGCTCCATTGAACGCTCCTGCCGTCAAGGTTTGTGAATAATTTGATTTTTCGTCGTTGGTGAGAAGAGAGGGTGTAAATCAACGATCTCACTAAATAATTTAAATATCTTAGCCATTCAAAATTATATCATTTAATTATAAATTGCAGACTGTCCAATACTCCGCCCCAGCTGCTCCAGCTGTCGCTGCTGTCGCTGCTCCAGTTGCTGCTTATGGTGCCCCAGTCGCTGCTCAAGGATACGCTGCCTATGCTGCCCCAGTCGCTGCTCACGGTTATGCTGGCTATGCTGCTGCCCCAGTCGCTCATGCCCAAGTCGCTTATGCCGCCCCAGTTGCCAAGGCCTATGCTGCCCCAACTTTGAGCTTGGCTAGCCCACAATTGGCTTATGCTTCTGCCCCACAACTCTCTGGCTACGCTGGCGCCATCGGAGGAGCTACCGTCTACTCTGCCCCATCTTTGGGATACTCCATCGGAAACCTCGGAGGTCTTGCTTATTCTCATGGAGCTTATGCTGCCCCAGCCTATGCTGCCCAAGCCTATGCTGCCCCAGCTGCCTATGCTGCCCCAGTTGCTGATTACGGAGTCCCAGCCGTCGCTGCCGTCAAGTCCGCTGGATACGCTTAAATTTATCCTATAGAAAGCTGTCACTACAAAACTGGAATCTCAACTCAGAAGCTTTAAGTACTTATACTCATCTCTTAGATCGGCTGTCTTCGATAGCTCCTATTTTTTTTACGTGAGAATATAAAAGTCGGTTTGTATCTTCTTGTCATTTGACATGTATTAATAGTTCATCTAGTCGAACAAAGCTTACTTTATATTATCTAACAACGTACTCTTGTATAACTATTGTAGGTATTATACTATTTTTATCTATTATGTCATTGTTATGTACGAAACTACAATGCCAATTTCCCTCAGTATTTTCATGTTCAAACTATTTTACTTCTTGTAATAAATCAAACTATTTCATATAAACTCAAGCCTCGTGTACCCGTGGAGTGGAATTTATTTTTACTTTGTTTGTCGGTCACATCAGATGGGTACTCATAAATATATTTATTTGTCTCATTGAGTTATAAATTTATAAATGTCAATCTGACTTGTAACATTTTTATTACTCCTATCCTAATACATAAACTTAAGTGAAACTTGAAAATGTGATATCAACTACCGACAAGATGCTCTCCTCTAAACCCTTCAGTCGGCATTACCACATTTACGTTTTATTCTAATAGAAAAAGTATAAGTACAGTATTTCGTTGATTAGTATTAACAATGGCGCTATGGGATATCAATCAACAAATTAACACAAGATGGCCTTAGTGTAGGAGTAGACAGTTTAGTAAACTGAGGCTTGGGCTGAAACGATAAGAATTCCAAAATCGGAAATGATGATAACTTATGAAATTATGAGAAGTTTTATTATCCGGTATAAAATTTTTAATTGAATTTTTTATTAATTTTAAATGCAATTTTCTTTTAGAAAAACAAGTTAGATCGTAAGCTAACGACCTCATGTTGATTGAAACTACACGTACAGTAACACAATGTGCCCTTGACGTTAACTTATTATTAATATATGTGGGTTTGAGTTTGCACTCATATGCCTTGAGTACCAAAGTATTTGCAACATAAATTGAATTTCCACGGTCAAGTCCCAGAGGGGTGTTAATGTTTGTTTTTACAGTAATTGAACAATTCAAGTGCTTCAAATTGGCATTCCTAAATGATTATATAAACAACAATGGGTAATTCCTATCCGACTAGATACTTGTGCTCCACCACAAACGATCGTATGCATATCTATGGTTTAAAAAGGTGGTTTTATTACGGCTACAAACGTTTCCACTGATTTTATGTTGGTTACAATACTGCAATAAACAATATGTGCAGGATTTATATTTCTCGTTTTTCGTTTTTAATAATTTATTGGAATACGTAATTGTTTTACAATTTCGGAAAGTTTTACACCAGAACTTTAGCATGTAATTCAAAGACCAAAGTGTGGTAGCATGCTTTCGAAACCTAGAATTAGCAATTTATTGACTTTAATTTATTTAAGAAATAACCAATCGTTTGGGAATTTACACTCTTAATAGTGCCTGTACAAATTTATACTTTCAATTTATTCTTTCTATCCGCAATCACATTTATGCCATGCCATGTTTGGTACTGTGTGTCTACAAAGCGTCAAAGCCAATTCAATACTTTAACACTGGAATGGAAATCATATTACAAAAATACAAACCATGAGTACTTCCGTCGAGCTGAAAGTTCGCTGAGTTAAATAAATAGACAAATGACGTGTAACTTCAAATGAATATCTGCAAAAATTATAGTAATGTGTTCACGAGAAGAAATATCTCCAGCTATACACGTTGAACAATATAGAAATAACGGGAAATGGATTTTCCTGCGAATTTGTTGAATAGATTAGAAACCCTGCGTATATTGCAAAAGTTTTATGGAATGATAGGGGTGTAATGACGTAGAATTCCAAGTACTTACTAATGTAATTTTGCCACATGAATGCAGAGCTATTATTTATTTCATATGCGTACATGCATTTACATGCACCAAATTATCTAATCAGTTTCGGCTTATTTCTAAATTCTGTGGAAAGTACAAAATCATCTTTTTCGAGAGACCCATATCTTGATACGAAAAGCTGAGATAATCATGTATTTTAGGATGGCGGGGCAAGGGTGATTTGGGAATGAAGTACTACTGTAATTTATGTTATATATAATAAATTAATTCTGAATATATATAATACAGAGGACCCGATAAATAACTAATAAACTTTCGAGTGGTAAACGAATGTTGTGAGCAATAAACCCACCAAGCCTCTATATATGTACTTGAAATGCATTGTGCTACATAAAAAGCTGGAGTCAAAACCGACTCTCCAAACCATCCAACATATTCCATGGAACTGCATATTTGCTATCACCTGGCTCGGTTTTTATATTGCTGGTTCGCTGGCCATGAAAATATATATTTTGAAATTATTGTTATTAAAGGGATTAAATAAGGCTAAAACTGATAACAGACAGTATAGTAAACCTACTACCGTACGCCGCCACAACTGTTTCATACACACATGCATTCTCAACCTTGGTGCAGATATCTCAATTAAGCTTAATTGAAATATGATTATTGTAACTACCACATTCGCATTATATTGATTCAGAAAAATATTATGTATACGGGGTAGTACAATGGCGGAATCTTATTGTTATGAAGCTCACTGAAGACAGCAACACAAATCAGTTGCGTGCTAGATAGAATTAAGCAACCGATAGATTTTTATTAAAAATCAATTACTCCAATATGTTACTGGGAAAAATCAATCATACACTATTATCTTCAGGAAACCGCACTCCCGTGCTTGGATTCCTTTTGAAGTAGCTACTTCATAGCTTTGTACACTTACTTGAGTGTGGTATTTTCAGTGGGGGACCGTTTTATTAGTCAATGGCTTTTACAATGTAAACTTGAGTGAGCGCATTTTGGTCATAATAAAAGACGAAACCAGAAAGAATAATTCATTTAAAGAATATTATAGGGGAATATTCTATTCCGACTAGTTTTTTAGAATACGGGGTTTAATATTTGTTATTTACCGGCATGTTGAAACAATCTCAGCCTGAACAGATACAAAGGCTGGCAATACCGTTAAAATTGAATAACCTTTGAGTATGCCAGAAATGATTGATTTGAATGTTTGTCTCCCACCATCCGTCATATCGGCAGCCAAAAAGTTTTGTGGAACGGTGAGTACTCATAGATACGGGAAAGTACACGGAATAACACAGTGAAATAGAGGTAGTTACTGCTTAAGTGTGCAAACACTATTAAGTACACATATGCTATCAATTATGTATTGTATATCTCCTTCCGTTTGTATTCCCCGAAAATCTGCTGGTTAGCAACAACGGCAAAGACACAATTGCGCATTTGTAAGTCACCTCGCCATATGTTGGAGAATGTTGATGTTCCTGAATAAATGCCCTTAAAACTACATACGGTGAGTGATTTCTTCACTTAAATATTTATCCAAACCAAGTACACACGTGTCCAAAATTCATGCTGTATGTATATATACATACCATACAACCATCAACCAGCGCACGCAAATTTTAGAAATATTACATATGTCCCTTAATATTATTTTTGAGGGTCTAAAGCTTATGACAACCTTATAGATTAAACGCCTACCTGTGGAAAGGAAAGAACGCATGGAGAATAATGTATAGCTTTCTACACTGCAGGGGAAATTACCGAACCTCTCCTATGTAAATATCTGTAATTTATTCAATTGCTTGTACTTAAAGGAAGGATAATTTAGCACTTCGTTATACTTTTGTGCACAGCCTACAGGTTACTTAAACAAAACCAGGGGGTCGTTGATCTAATAAGATCAAATCTTCAGAAAAACGGAGCAGAGACGTTGAGTTGTTGAGTATAATAGCCGGGAAAGCGTAAAGAAAGGCTGAACGGAGTAGAGAAAGTCTGGAGTGCTTGTTTATCTTACGTGTTGAACCAGATATAACTTTATACACAATACTGAAAATTGAGCCGGAATACGTAAACAACTGTATGTATATAGCAGAACCAGAACATACAAGCAACATTAAGATCGGAGTTCTTTGAGCCAATACAAATATTAGGAGTTTTGCTTTCTTTGGAAGTAATTTCATTGACAAAGAATGGCTCACGATAGAAGCATACAGCATCACTGAATCCAGAAATGTTGATCGAAACACCAATATACCAAAGGTGAACAAACCCTAACAAATGTTTTAACACTTTTCTTCTGAGTCATTCTTGTCACTTTTCTTGTTTCTCCGTATCATTTATGAGCCCAATTATTTGTAACAATTATCTCCCTAGCGTCAAAAATATTCCTAACAATTTTAATTAGGTCGTAATTACTGCCGCGACTACACCTATAGTAAATACCAATATAGTATATAGGTATATATACTTGTTTTCAGTTTTCAATTGTCTTTGTTTTCTAAATTGTTAAGCTTAAAACAATAATAAAATTATAGATTTTATAATTTTCTTTAATAAACATACTAAGTACATAGTTTCAACCAATGTTGGCTTATCAAATTAGGAGGAAATTGTATTTAAACGTTCAGTAATGCTAAAATCAACTACCAGTTGTAATTTGTTATACCTTTTATTTCGTTCATAGCAACATACGTCCTTCATAATGTAAATAGAAATTCAAAAACTAAAGTTTTGAATTGTGATTGTGAGTGGCCGTGTAGTTAGCTGGATAAAAGGAAAGTATTTAATTATTTAGGAAGGTCATGCAATATCAACCATATTCACTATAATCTACAATAATAGGAAATCTTTCTCCCGTAGTACACATGTACTGGAGCTTGATAATGACAAATGACATAATATTAGCTATATTAGTGTGCCAAAACAGTTCTAATACTCATTCTAATTGATCACGGCAGGAAGGAAACTAGCATAAAAGCCATAGACTCACACACAGGGAGGTTTGTAATTTGTAACATGCTGTATTAGTATTTACGCATCTATTTACTTAATAAAGGCCTCTCTTACCCACAAACACAAATTTGTTTACTTGGTACAAAATAACTAATAATAAGGACCCGCAAAGCACATAAATTTATTTACCGTGCACACATTTATGAACTTACGATTATATAGTACTGAACTATTAATAAACGCACTAAACTCACCTCAAACATAATTGACACTCACGACATGGATATATCTATGCACAAATTCAAATGTAAAAGTTTACAATACAGAAGAATGTTTGTTTTAGATTGTTATAAGTTTACAAGTTAAGAGAAACTTATTTTTTAAGACCTGTAATGTGTGTATACGGTATACACGTGTATAATACATTTTTATATTCAAAGTTCGAATATAAAAATGTACTACATATCGTAAAGTATAATGTGAGCATAGGTATAATTACATAGAAGTTTGTACACATTATTTAACTTGTTCAAAAATATTAAATCATGAAAAATCCAGCAACCCAGCCAAGCACTGACACCATCCAACAATCACAAGTTTAAAATCCAACATTGTGCTTAAGGGAAGGAGCATATTATTACCTATCTGATAGAAGTAATACTTACAATAATTACAGTACATTACTGTAGTATCTACTTAAATTTTAAATATCAAACGCAGGAACTGAGATCAGAGTACATCGCCAACCGCCATCAAAGAATCCTTTGTTCATCTCTACACATATAACTTGTATACAAGTATACATGATCATCGCGTCTGAGTTCCGTGAATTAAAACGTTTGCAACTACACATTCTGAAGAATTGTATATTACGTCAATCCAAAGATCCAAATCCCAAACTTATTTATTGCCGAGGAAGTATACATGATAACATGATGTATTATCTTATATATTATGATAACAATTTAATATAAACTACTACAAGTACAGTAACTATAGTCATAGTTAAATATAGATTAGTAGTATAGCTATTCATATACAGTTAAAGCCAAAGGAGATTATATTCCATCAAAACAATGAAAGACAAAGAGCTTAAAAATCTCTGTACAACTATACATACAACGTTGATATTATTATTGTACTGTAATGATCTTATCTTCCTGAGGTTTGGTGGCCAACTCATATATAGTGAGTAAATATTACTCACACTTTTACTATATACAAGACTGCAGAGCTCGTATTGTATGTCCCGGCCTAAAAGGGTTGAGGGCTAAAGAGTTGGAATGGAAGAGAGTAAAAAGTAAAACATTATTTGTATTTTGTATAGTTTTTATACTGATTCAGTATTACTGAACGTATGGAGAATGCCTTCATAGTACAGAGAGAGATAGAGCCAGAGCCAGCGAGAGAGAGAGAGAGACTGAGGGAGAGAGAGAGAGAGAAAAAAAAGGGTTATGGTCCAACCTTGCAATGAATGAGGCTTAATAGCATATGCTTTGCTTTATTAGCACGGCAGAAAGGCAGGCAGAAAGGCAGGGAAGCAGCCGAGGCAGAAGCAGAGCACAAGACAACAAGCAAGCATAGAAGTTGCATAGAGAAGAAGGATATGAGAAATTGAATGCGCCGCGTTGGCTCAAAACGTGCAGTGGGTCGGGTTACTTTTCTTTTCTGCCCCGACGACCACCGAAGAAGAAAAAGCACACTAAAAATTGAAGTTTAACCTTCTTCCTACATTCACGTTTCTAAGTTCTTTTAATGTTGTTTACTTTGTGTGCCGTATGCTTATAATATATTTACATACTTATATACTTAAAAAAATTTGCACTGGCCCTCGACTGACTATTTGTGCACCTTGATGTGTTTTAGTCCTTAAGCGTTACACACTCAATCAGCAACTTCTTCAAAGTAAAATATTTTAGTATTCTATTAAGTCAAAAAGTAAGCAGATCCTTTTGAATTTTTTTTTATGTGCCACCACCACTATACCACCACCACCAGCAACAGATTCTTATTATTCTTCGTGTAAAATACTGATCTACTGGGAGTTTTACTGAGGACGACGAATAGATACTGTTAAAGTTGACCGGGAGTGTAAATATTTAGGCTTAAGTGTGTACACAATTAAAATTAGGATTCGTAAAATTATTCCGTCAACAAAAGCCATTTTTAGTAAAAAGAAATATATAATAAATTGTTATTATTAGACAAGTAATAAGAATAAGGCACATAAGTTTAAATTACTAAAGTTACTGAAGCTATACAGTATAGTGTGTTTCTGCTAAATCGGACTGGACGACCGACCTCTGATTATTGTTGACCTGCGTTCCACCGTAATAATATTATAACAGTAACTGTAGTTTTATTTACTTATAATACAAGACGTGTGTTGTGAGAGGATTTTTTGGGTGCCAATATTGTCAGTTCCGTCCAATCTACAATAACTGACGTTACAATAATTTTTAGGTAAGATATTTCAAAGCTTTTTAATTTAAAACAATATTCCTTTCTGAATTCGTGTGTAAACTCTTTTGTACTTAAATTAGTTGCTTCAATCTCCATAGATTCTAGTTTAAACATGTGTGAGCTCTAACTGTAATTGATTCAGTGTCAGCGGGTGTAACGCCAATGTCTCGATACTGGAGCTTAATTGATTCTAATAAGTGTGTCTGTATTATGTAGCTCTGTGTATGTATATAAAAATCAACAGTTTGTTGTGCTATATGTTTTGTTATGTAAACAGTGCAACCTTGTCCCAAGGAATTAATTTAATTTGTGTGTATTACTATTCCAGCACACTATTCCCGTCCTCGTGTGTGTTATTATATGGTTTATTTAGCTCAGCCTTTTATTCACTTAATTAAAATTACTACAACCATGCTGCTCCATTTGTTATTAGTATGATTGTACACACATATGATGTGTAGTATTTGTATAACGACATTTAGTGTAAAAACCATCTCGATTTATCACATGCCGTTACAATCAGTTGACGTGTATTACATTTTTTTCATTCTTTTGGTTCACATAAATGTAAAATAAAATATTTATCTATATATACATAAGCATTCCCATCAGATTTGCGAACCCGACCTCATTTTATAGCTTTATATGCAGGTCCAAAAATGTTTTTGTGTAAATATTGCCAGTGTGTTTTAGCTATTGCCAGTATGTTTTAGCTAAATTGCAAAGTATGTTTTTAGCTATTGTCAGTAACGTTAACTACTGCCAGTGTATTAACTATTGCCAGTATGTGTACAACACATTGTCCTTTTTATTTTACTGGGTAATTTCCATAAAAGTGTATTAAGGATATAAGGTTTGCTTTCACAATTTGACGTAAACTTAACCTTACAATTTGCTTAGGCTCATGTATGAATCATCAGAGTTGTGGAAATTGGGAAATAATGAGTAGAAAGCCATGTAGTCTGCATGATGCAGATAATGTATTTTGAAACTGCTCCCTGAATCATGTTACTATTTTGTCTATTCTTCATATTCCTCTGGCTGAACTCTGTTAAGTTAATTGAGTACAGGAATGCTGTAGAATTGGTTGTTTTTCTGTTGTTATATAGCCACAAGTCACAAGCAAGGTAGCAATGATAGGGGTTTTTAGCTGTGTATAATATAGTTGACAAAATAATTACATTCGTTTCTATAGTTGTAGGTATATATAACGTGGTAATCTTCTTTGAGGTTATTTGTCATCAACTTGTAATATATAGAAGGATTTGGGAACTACACAACAGTTGGCTGGGCACACATGATGTTGATGTTCTCTCTGAATTTATTAGCGAACTTTGGATCATTATTAGTTGGTTGATGCGTTATGAGGATGCCTAAATTTGTATATGTATACTTACAATAAATAAAGCTTATTAGTAAGCGTATATGAGAGTTCCTTTTGCAAAAAAGGTCAGTCAGTGTGCGTGAAATCATACTTAAACTTAGCAACTAGCTTATTATACAGGACGTAAAAAGTTTGGTAGTGTGCATAATAATGATTGTATAGAGTATACTAGAGTATTTCCGCACATTATTGTCTGCTATAAGTACTTGTATATAGGTATATAACTATATGCTTACAGATTTATTGTTAGCATTCAAACAAACAACTGCTGCAATGATGATTTAGGTGTTAACACAAATTATTATGATGGTGACGAAGATATGACGAAGGAAATTTTATTAGTTTTATTATATTATAGTTTCTATTGAATTGTGCAAACTAGAATAAAACACACATTAATCACTCATGAAAGGTTTTACGGTTCCGATCCATTTCTACACAATACTCTATTATTGGGAAGAATATATATTTTATATTATTAGTAGTATTTTTTATACATATAGGTAATTCCTATACGTCGATATTCCTTAGAAATATCCTAATGCATCTTATCATTCTTATCTTGAGAAGTTCATTGGGGTTTCTGAAGACATCTACTTTACTTTATCTTACACCACGTCGTATTTATATTATTCTTACTCTTTTGGTCTTATTGCGAAATATTATTATTCGTACGTTTGTACACGTACGTGTATCCTGTATTAATATGTGTAGTGGATTATTTGGGGCAACTAATAGTTTACATAAATGCACAACGGGTTATAGAGTACATACATAGTCAGGATATTTATGACTAACTTAACCGAGTTTATTGTTTTCTGTATTACAGGTAATATGTTGACCAAGTGTCATCGTGCTTTTACTCGTGGTTTGGAAAAATAAGGATCATGAAGGTAAGCGGAGTACTTTTTTTATAATAGAATATTGTATATCTAATAATAATAATTGCATCGGGTTTCATTTCGCCGTCATACCAAACAGTCGTTGTCAAAGGATTTCAGTAAAATAACGTAGTAACCTAGTTAACAGAGTGTATAATAAGCTGTAATTTATTTCGTGACGGTTACAAACCGATTCCGATGGTATGTATTTTAGGAGAGAGCGTGGGTGCGTGCAATTCCTTTCTGTTCAGTAATTATATACTTTTTGTTATTTTGCACTTCCGCCGCTGAAGTTTTACAAATATACAAATGTAAAAGGATGGCGTCAGTATTTTAGGCATATACTTATGAACATGAACATTTTAGCTTCACTTCAAGTGAACATTGAAGCTTCACTTCAATACTTCAAATGAGCATTGTATAGCTTCATTTCAAGATTCGGTGTTTTTGTCCCCACAGGATAATGGTGGTGGGCTTTTAAACATTTAAGGCACTGTCCCATGTCTAATGATTTTGATATTGATGCATGGACTGCTCACAACAACTCACTCATCATCACGTCACCCTTCCTTCGTTAAGCTAATCTGACCTGGTTGGAGATAAGAGATAATGATAGCAGATTTTATATACTTAAGTAGAATTAATGCATAAAGTTAAAAACGCAACTAATGTATAATACCCATATGCGTGTAGAAGTCAGTATAATAGCTTCTTTGCATTTACCACATGTCATTATTTACATATGTGTATGGTTTAGAGGTAATTGTAATATAATAATTACAATTAGATACCTAAAAAAGATTTGTTGTTGGCTACAGTATACTTGTAAAAAGTATAATTTGTGCATATTTAACGTTCTTTTTGATTAAATGGATATGTTGTGGCAGGTATATATATATATATATATGACCTGCTTGCTACATTGAGGTTTTTAAGTTCGATGATTGAAAGTTATAAAACATAGGATGGAACACCTTGACGCACTTTGTTAAATACTTGATCATTATGATAAGGCATTTTTCCAGGAATGTTTGCAATGATTCAACTTGTCAGTGTTTGCTCTCGGTGCAGCATTATTACTTGTTTTCTGGTTGGCGAAATTAGGATCTATGGCACTTAAGTGCACTTAAAATATTAATGTGTATATTTAATTATGTTAACAGCTTGAACTTTATCGGAGTATTACGAAATATCACAAGTGAAGTGATAGAATTAAGGCATAGTAAAATGCTTTGGGGAAATTTTTAATGGTCCTGAAGGGCTTTTACCTGTAATAAATCTCAAAACATATTTGAAAATCCTGTATTTTCCTTTGAATAATTAGCAAACTGTTGCATGGTTTGAAGGTTGAGGTGGTTGAAACGTTGACGTGTGTCATCACGCATGTTGAGTGACCATGAGAGATGAAGTCGCCGTTCTAAGCAAATCCTGTCTACGTTGTGTTTATTTTGTAAGCTTACAAAGTAATATACGGCTATGGAATATGGATGAGTGAGAGTTTTTATGCTGGGCTGTGTAAATATTGTAATCTAATCGGATGTATTGAGGTGGTAGATAGGTATGACAGTGAAAAAAATTCGAATGAGCTAATGTAGTAATGGCTAAGCATCGATTGTGACATTTAAACTTTATTTCTTTCAGATGTATTTTGAGGATGTCCTCGGGTCACTTAGAGCAGTTTTCTACAACTTATGTATTTCCAGTTTCCGATCCACTTTCAGAGGGAGAGGTACTTCAGCAAAACGCGGTTACTGGTCCAACCAACCCCACCATGGACCCAAGTTCTGGTGGGACTTCGGGGAAACCTCAGGATCCAAGACACACATCGAGCTTTAAGGGTGCCTATCCGAAACAAAGTAAACAACCATTCGCAAAAACTTTGTCCCTCGGTTTAGGCACATCTTCCTTCGGAAGTGAAGCAGAGAACTATCGATCTAATACCTCCAAAAATCCGCAACCTTATCCTGATATTGGAATTGGAAATGTAGTGAGCTCTGGCAGTGTTACACCTAGTGTCGTGAATTCCAGTATCGGTGGGAATACAGTTTTGGGTCAAGTCAAATTACCACCAAAATCTGCTCTAAGAGGCCATTCTCGAAGCGCTAGTCATGGAGGAGTGATTTTATCTAAAAGTGCATTAGACGGCGGGTCAGCTAGCGGGTCCCAACTTCCATCCGCTTTGAAAAAGGGTCATACCAGAGCAGCTTCTCATGGACAAATTGTAGATGATCCTAATCAAAGTAATTTAAAGGCTCATAGTAGAGCGCCTTCGAAGACAGAGTTTATTTTACCACCGGGACATGTCGAGCGAGAACGAACAGCTAATGTTCCTCCTGTTTGGGAGCATTGGCGTGGACATTCCCGGCAAGCTTCTCGGTCCGAATCAATTTATACCTTAAGACAAAGTAAAGTAGCGCGAAAAAATCCATTGTTCTTTTGGAGACGAGATACCACAGATGATCCAAAAACAAGAACAATTGTGCCGAACCATTGTGTTCCTCCAGACACACCCGCAGTTCAACACCCAAATGGTCAATATGCGAATAACCATATTCGAACTACAAAATATACTGCGATCTCATTTCTTCCTAAAAATTTATTCGAGCAATTTCACCGTTTCGCAAATCTGTATTTCTTTTCTATTGTTCTTCTTAACTGGATTCCACGCATAAATGCTTTTGGAAAAGAAATCGCAATTTTCCCTGTCATGTTTGTCTTGGGAGTGACAGCTCTAAAGGATCTCTTCGAGGATCGACGAAGACATCTAAGTGATAAACGTATTAACAATTCAACATGCCGTGTATACAAAAGGTCAGTTTGTTCTTAAGACCTTCAGGACAATGTGTTACGTAAACGAATGTTTGATGCATTTTTCATGAATTTAGTTCCGTAATCTAGAAAATCCTTTACTGCACAATTGACAACAAATGTAGTTTCGAGTGGACAGAATGTCTTCACTTATTTACTAAACTCTTAGTTTCTATTATTCCAGTTGTCGTTGGAGGGTTGCCTATTACACTTTGATGACTTGCTTTCCATTTGTACTGACTTAAAACTTACTTTATACTGACAAAGAGACTCGAACTTATACAATCGTCAGCTTTTTGTTCATAGATCTGAATCTCTGGACAAATTATTCCAAGTTCAGTTTGCATAAATCGATAAATAACTGATTCTCAAGAATAGCTTCGAATTATGCTACTTCTGCCTCTGTACTTTATTTTTTATCACAGGACACCTTGGACGGGGGTAGTCATTACGTAGTTAATTAATAATAGCGCCAATGTCATTTTTGATGTGGACAGGAAGAAATTGAAGTTATGGAACATTTAAAACACGTTTTAGGTTTTGTAGCGATTGAAATTAGTGGGACGTTGACATTTAGAAGGATCGAGGATAAAACTTGTCTAACTTAATGCCGAATGGCGATACGCATAAATATTACGCTTAAATACTAAACGAAATGTTATGGTAGATTCTTGAAATAAAAAAAAATGCATTGATCCGATGTTCCAGACGGTACAGACTGATATATAGATCACTGGAATAATTCTCATAAACAAATTTTAACATTTGTGTTTAATTTCTTGTTTGATAGAGAGTTGGGAAAGTACTCCAAAGTCAAATGGAAAGAAATGCGTGTTGGAGACTTAGTACATCTCAGCTGCGATGAGATGATTCCGGCTGATATTTTAGTTTTAAGGACCAACGACCCAAATGGACTGTGCTATATAGAAACAAGCAACCTGGATGGCGAAAGTAATTTGAAGCAACGTGAAGTGATTCGTGGTTTTGTAGACAAAGTAAATTGAATGCTGAAATATAACAAATCATCTTATTGATTTTACATTCACAGTAAAACAATTGTTTGTATTTTTCAACAGCAAAGCACATTCCAGCCCAATGAATTTAAAAGTACTATTGAGGTGGGACCTCCAACAACAAAAATATATCATTTTACTGGAAGTATCACACATCCTTCTGGAACAAAATTGCCAGTTACCAAGGAAAATCTTTTACTGCGAGATTGTATACTAAAGAATACCGATTTCGTGGAGGGAATTGTTGTTTATGCAGGTGAATGAACACTTGAAGTTGTAATGATGTTACTGTACAGATACATGTAAACTCACTTCTTGATTATTTTTCTGACCGTCATACTTAGTTTATTTTACTTTGTTGTGGTTTAGGACGTGAAACAAAAGCAATGTTAAATAATGGTGGTCCTCGTCACAAGCGAACTGGTTTAGAAAGGATGATGAACACCGAAGTTGTTTGGTGTGTAGTTATCCTGGCTGTACTTTGCCTGGTGGGAGCTACTGGATATGTTTTGTGGTTCAAATCTTTTGACTCGTCAGTGCCTTTTTTACAGGTTGATGCTTCTGATTCTGATCCACCTTCACCAGTAGAAGAAGCGTTTTTCAGTTGCTTAACTTTTATCATCATTTTACAAGTGAGTTAATTTTTAGTCCCTTTTTAAAACAGTCATGCAAATTATTACCGGAATAAGTGTGTGTAAAATGTGAATGACATTTGTGCTTTCAGGTTATGATTCCACTTTCACTGTATGTTACCATTGAACTGACCAAATTAATGCAAATTTATCATATCCAAAACGATATTGAGCTTTATGATCCGGAAACGCAGAAAAGAATTGAATGTCGGGCCATGAATATTCCCGAGGATCTTGGACAGGTACTGCGTAACATGCATTAGCAGTCGTTTGTGTAATTTAACCTTTTGGCAAACCTTGGTGACTTACCATGCTGTCTTTACTCGTTACGTTTAGATCCAATATGTGTTTTCCGACAAGACAGGAACCTTGACTGAAAACAAAATGTTATTTAGAAGGTGTGTCATTGAAGGTGTTGATTACAACCATCCGCAGCTAGCTTCCGTAGAGCAGGTATTACTTGAAGGAATAAAAAAATCATGTTATCAAACATTAACATGTTTCCGTATTCACAGACAAATTATGTGAGTTGATTTTGTTTACAGGCATCTGGGAATCATATGTCAAGTTCGCCTCCAATAAAGACAAATCAATTATTAAGCGAGCTTTTGGGCCAACAAAACATTCAACTGTCAGTGGACTCAGGTAGTACTCGAATAGCACTGACATCACAAGCTCAGAGGATACATGATTTTTTCATGATTTTGGCCGTGTGCAATACTGTTGTCGTGGCTAAGTATCCTCATCGTGATAAGGTATTGCTCATAGACACTTGATTTCAATTATTCCACCAGCAAAGGGTTGCCAGCAGCTAATTTACACTATTCTTTTTATTTCTCAGATGAACGCGAGTGGTCTCATTGTTGATCCTGGCAATCAGGGACAGTATGCCAGATTATCTCCTATCCGGGAGACGGAGAGCTCCGTGGTCTCATCTGTGTATGCTACTCAGGATTGTAATCTGTTGATAGAGTATCAGAATGATGCTGACCTCGTTGTGCCAGCATCAGATGAAAATACATCCACAGGACCTTCTAGATCATCTCAGCAGCAAAATAATGCACAGCGTAGACCTCGGCTTTTGGATATGTTGCCCACTAGACCTTTGTCACCAATATCTTCATCAAATGAAACTACTCCGACTGAATCTCCTGCCCAGCGTCCCAGATTTTTGCAAATACCTCCTTTTCCATTATTATCCCGTTTCAGTAAAGCATTTAATAACTCAAACCAGCCTGTAGCAACTCCCACACCATCACCGTCAGAGTTCAAGCCTATCTTTGAAGCTGAAAGTCCAGATGAGCTAGCTCTTGTTGAAGCCGCGTACGCATATAATTGTAAATTGTTACGCAGAACTCCCCAAAATGTACGCGTGTCTATGCCAGGTAGGCTTATGTAAAGTGTATACATTAATAACATTAATTGTGACCGACGTTGGTCTTTTAACCTAGTACTTTACCAAGAAATACATATATTTCTGAAATTAATTCTTTTCAGGGGAAGGTTTGGTTGAGTACGAAGTATTGCATTCTTTTCCGTTTGATTCAGTCCGCAAGCGTATGTCAATTGTATTAAAGCATCCTGTAACCAAACAGATAATACTGTATTGCAAAGGGGCAGACTCGGCTATTTTTCCCTACCTTCGACACACACGTAATTTAAAAATACTTAGGCTGAAAAAGTAGCTTTAATGTTTTTAAGGTATTAAAGTTCTTAACCTTGATATATTACAGGAGTGCAAGAGGAGAATGACTTAATCATCCGAACCCAAACATGTATAAACAATTACGCGAAGGAGGGATTGCGGATTTTAGTTATGGCGAAGAGAGTCTTAACGGAAACAGAATACTTAAGCTGGTTGCATAATTTTGAACAAGCGGAACTAGATATGGAAAACAGAGATAATTTGCTCGTCCATTCATACAATCAAATGGAAAACAATCTTGAACTTGTGGGCGCCACTGGTATTGAAGATCGACTTCAAGATGGTGTCCCCGAGGCTATTGAGGGTTTACGTAAAGCAGGAATAGTAGTATGGGTTCTAACGGGTGATAAGCAAGAAACAGCTGTAAATATAGCATATTCGTGCAAATTATTTACTCCCACAATGGATATAATCAAATTAAATGCAAGAAGCAAGGATTCCGCGGAAAGGACAATCGCTTTTTACTTAGATCAATCGGAGAAGATCCGAACATACGGAATTTCTGATTCTCCTGATCAGTTCAGCTCGTTTAATCACGCTTTTGGTGACGCTCAGGTCGGTGGACATAATATTACAACCCCTGCATTGAGAAGTAAAGAGCGTGCCCTTGTTGTGGATGGACGAACTCTTACGTTAGCGAATTTCAGTCACTTATAGTTGAATTAATTCCTACATATGTATATGCGTAATTAATGGTGATTGAATTACCTTTATTTTGTACTTATAAATTATATTTTTGCATACAGGTACATCCTTGATCAAAGAGCTAAATTGCTGGGAAAGTTTTTGAGTCTCACACGACATTGCTCCTCTGTGTTATGTTGCAGAGCAACACCACTTCAAAAAGCTTACATTGTTCAAAGTGTGAAAGACCAATTAGGAATGAGAACTTTGGCGATAGGTTATTACGTTTTTGTTGTCTTTAAAGTTGACTCTAATCAAGGAGGGTGATAATTTTGTTGTATGTAATTAAAATAATTTTTGTTGCTATAGGCGATGGTGCAAATGACGTGTCGATGATTCAGCGTGCAGATGTTGGAATTGGCATTTCCGGTAGAGAAGGAATGCAGGCTGTAATGGCCTCGGACTTCGCAATTTCAAAATTCAGATATTTGGAAAGGTTATTGCTGGTGCATGGACATTGGTGCTATGATCGTCTTGCTCGTATGATATTGTACTTCTTCTACAAAAATGCTGTAAGTAGATGGATTTTGCGTTATGCATTCACAGTATGATTTTGATAAACTAAACAGAGGTTACGCCATTATTTATGCGAATAATTTAATTGACTTTACAGGCCTTCGTGTTTGTGATTTTTTGGTATCAGCTATTGAATGGTTGGTCTGGCTCTGTGATGATTGATCAAGTGTATCTTATGGTCTACAATTTGTTTTTCACTGCTCTTCCTCCTATGGCAATCGGTCAGTTAACTGAATGTTATGTATCAGTGAATAATACTATTAATTCAACTATTCGTAATAATCAACATTGATATTTCTGTAGGAATATACGACCAGGATGCTTCGGCAGAACTATTGCTCTCTGTACCTCGATTATATAGACAAGGTCGCTTACAAAAAGTTCATCAAGCACATTCATTTTGGCTGAATATGCTGGATTCACTTTATCAGAGTGTGGTTATATTTTTTGTCTCTTACGGTGTAAGTCTTTCATTGTTCATACATCCTCACATGATAGAAATTTTATATTGCGTATGTTTTTAGTAAAATAACGGCACTGTAAAAAATAAATGTTTAGGCTTACAACGGGTCGAATGTTGGTATGTTTGAATTCGGAACAACAATCGTTATAGCTTGCATGCTAACCGCGCTCGTTCATATGGCTATCGAAGCAAAATCTTGGGTAAGTCGCGTTCCAGCTTATATATTCAGTCGTTCTCCGTAATCAGGTTAAATAATTGCTCAACGCTATTTTAATTTGCAGACAATAATACACGTTTTCTCCATCGTTGCCTCAATTTCCATTTTTTACATTTTCGCGTTTATTTATAACTCGATTTGCCTATCGTGTTTGGGTTTCGAAAATCCATATGGAGTACTTCAACAATTGGTAGCGTCACCTGTTCATTGGTTAACCATTGGTGTAACAGTAATTCTAGCTGTATTACCAAGGTACTTCATTCAATTTTAATATTATATTGTCTCTCAAAGTATATGCTTTCAATTCAGAGTTTATGATGTATTCATGTTCTTCATATTTTTTAGATTGTGTATTCGTTGCTTGGAAACCTCGTTAGTACCTTCAGATGTAACAAAAGCGCATTTGCTTAAAAGACAAACCAGCCGCAATAGTGATGAGCTGTTTGTGTCGTGGTCACGGTCGACTTCCAACTCTTCAGTGCTTAAGTAAATATAAACACATTTACTTCATGTAATTATATTTTTAATGAACTTTCAGATTGTGTTATGTTTAGTTAAATTGTGTATCACTGTTGTAGGGACCGCATCAAGTTTCCTTGTGTTCCTCGTTTTACAACTGGAAGACCAGCAACACCGAAAAACACCACAGTACCATCAATATCGACAGTTGCCTCGTAATTGAAGACTTATTTTACAAATCTCGACGCATAATAAGCGCGCAAGTATTTTTAAGTTATAATTACCGCTAATTAGTTTTATAATATATGACGGGAGAAATATTGTGACGTTACGTAAGCTTTAATAGCGTTTTCATTCAAGTAAATTTTATGTATACGTTATATCGCCGTTATACTACACCTTTTGCAGGAACTGATTTTTGAGCCCTTACAATATTGTCGATATTGTGTTGACAAACAGTCATGAGTTATTAAGTAGTTTTTTTGTTGTTGATTGTTGTCATGAAATTATCACAATATATATCATTTTAAAAAATACAGTAAACTTCAGTTTACTGCTGGTAATATTTTATAGCACAAGTGATTGCTGATTGTGAGCTACAGTTTGAGGATATTTCCGACTTATAAGTTTCATTTTCAAACTGTCTGTGAACGTAGAGGTACTGGTACTTTTTAATAATCTATACATATAGTTATCTGTAGGCGTTACAAACTTACGTATTCGATATTTAAGGAAGAAGTACAAGTGAAACCAAATGTAATATTTATTAATCAAAGATTTTTTAACTTTTTTATGAAAATCTGCTTCCCGAAGTGAACGGAATAAGGTCATGTATGATTATGCGACTGTATAATTATACGTATTTACTCCAGAAAATCATTCAATATTGGTGACGATGTGACAATCAGTCACTGCCACAAAATGCAGAGGTTATATTTCAATTCTCCAGAATGAGTTAGTTTTTCAGGGCGCTGGTAATTCCATGATTTGTGTCTGTAATAATAATCTGCTTACAGTCACAATCACCTGGTGTGTTAATGTATTGTATGTAGGTTTAGAAATTTACCACGAACTAATGCGGCATAAGCCAACTCCATGTTGTAATTATTTATAATGTTGAAATCGAATCAACGTATCCTATCATAAAACCCATTGCTATATTAACTATTACTATTACATTTATAAAACTAATATTTATTTGTATTTGTATGTTTTAATTGAAAAAGTTCAGCTTACTTTGGGTACTTACAACTCTTGAATAGCTCAGATAAAACGAGTGTGTACCAATGAGAATTTTACTGTACGTATTGAATAGTAGCCTAATGTATGGGAACTTAATTCACAATAACAACTGATTCGAATTATTCAAATCGACTATGTACCTAACTATTTTCACTACATGGGCATATAGCGGTGTTACTGTTTACCGTTCTGACGACCAGACATTTAATGAACATTACTTCAAGACTAAGTTAATTGAGTTGATATTCAAGATGCCATTCATAACTGTCCGTTGTTGCCGTGTATTACAATTTGAAATAATGTTAACGTTTTAGTCTTTTCTCAGTGAACATGCCTTAAAAAAGTAAAAAGAAAGTGTCTTTGCAAAGGAGATTTTTCGGCAGAGTATTTCATGTTGTGTACTATAGAATTCTATATACAGAGTACTTTCATTCCAGTCACCAACAAAATTTCCAGAAACACTGGTATAAATCAGCCGTAATGGCTGTGTTACTAATAGTAACTTACTATTCTCCACTAACTGCAATCACTGATGACTACACTCATTGAATGTCTAACATTACATGTCCATTGGTTATGGAAAACATACTCTTTTCTATTTACTATGTTCAAATTATAGGAGTTAATATATTGATTATTTTACTATTACTGAATTGGTATAAACGGATTACTTGACTAAACAAATGTTTGTGTGTTTGAAATTTAATAAACGTGTGTAACTTATTTTTAAAAATGAAATTTATGGCTTGGAACTTACATAATCAATATATGCAACTTTATCAAAATTAATGTATGAAATCCGTCTATGAAACCAGAGGAAAGAAACAATAATAATTCTGTCTTGGTAAGAAATTAGAAACAACTTTTATTGAAAATTATTTTACTTATTTGGCAAGCTTAAAATAGTGCCAATGTGATGATGACATGATGGTAAATACAATGGGAACATCGAAATTATTGATGTACAGAACACGTTGGGACAATTGCTCTGTGTCACGAAAATTTCTGAAAATGTAACTTAATGTCACACATCTGGAACAGCTCCAGAAATAATGTCTTTGTATCTCCGGAGTCAATCGAAAAGAGACTGAAATGTGCCACATTAATTGTACAAGCTGTATTAACCTACGAACATTTTTTCGCTAACTGTATGTATTTATATACATGTGGACGCAATAGAAAAGTTAAATACCTACGTGACCGGTTCAATACAAAAGAATCTCCGAGGTATATCCAACCGTCGGCAGTCTCCGTCTCAGCTGCAACTGCATTATATTTGACATTAGGTTTACCTCATATGTTACATAAAAACAAGCACCAAATCGCTGGTCTCTCCTCTTTGTTGAAATTGCGTTGTAATTTTTCAGCAATAATCAAAGCGTGTTTTCATATACTTGTCAATTATACCAACGGGTTTATTAGGGAGAGCAAAGCTGATTAACAAAAATAAATAGTACGAAGCAGACGCCACAAGAATCACTTACACGGTACGGTTGTTAGACTAATCAAACATTCCATAATTGCCCCTTAGTTGTTATGTAAATACAGAAGTTAAACCACATCTACCAGACTAATGTATCTACCACTTTGTAACTAAACTATTTTTATCATACAACCTAATACATCACACTGAAGGAGAACAATTTAAAAATAAGATTAATAGATAGAGAAATTTTGATCTGATGTCCTTAGTTGATCAATGATTATTGATCGCAACACTAAAATATAGATAGCTGGATAGTAAAGATATTAATCTTGGTTAAACCAAAGATTGTAAAGAACACCACTGCTACTTCTTAAATCAATAAACGCTCTCAAAATTATTGGCTGTACGTGAAACTGAATATTTACATTATAATTACTTCTGGCAAGAGGTACAATAAGACTGTTTCAATACAGACGAATACAAAAACCCTATCACCTCCGAGTGTATCTGAAACAAAGATAAGGGCGTCCTATTATAAAAAGATACAAAAACCAGCTTTGCGGCAACAGCATTCAAAATTACGTCACGGCATCTGAGTAACAATTTGGGTAATATTATACACAGCAACATTGTAAAACCCTAAGTCGGGGATCCGATGCAATTACAACAACAGTGGAATTGTCGACGATCAGAAACTCCACTAGCTGGCTGATAGCTTTTATCGTCGGTCTCGATTTCGTTCCCGATCCCGGGAATCTCGGTGGTCCCGTCTACCATCTTTATGATGTGATGATCTATGACCTCTAGGAGAGCGAGACCTACTGCGACCTCGGTCTTTGTTTCTGTGACTACTACGACTTGAAGAAGAGTCTCCACTCCTGCGATCTTTTCTTTTCTCACGCGACCTGGACCTAGACGAATGGTGCCGATGAGATGATTTTTTATTATCCGATACATAATCCCTTGATTCTACAGGAGGTTCCTCTCTACCTCTATCCGATCGTGAGCGTAATGGAGGATCCATAATCTGTTGTTGCTGCTGCAATTGAAGCTCTAGCTCGGGAGGTGGCTTTCTTGGAGTCACATCCGTGGACGTCGAATGTTTCAATGCAGTTAGTTTCTTGTCAATTCCAATCTACAAACAGAAGTAATAATCCTCAAATAAAAATTGTAAACAATAATCACTGGTATTGACATTCCTAATCACAATAAACTCTTCAAGTGAAGAAACGGGCAACCTGTACTCTCATAAAATTTTAAGCGATATTTCAAAATGATTACAGCTTACTTACTTGAATAGGTACTGGGATTCTAGGGAAAAGTGAACTAAACCAATCCAGTTTAGTGAGAAAGAGTCGTGTCATTTCCCCGATGGTCATTTGCTGTCCACCACCTGCTCTCACATCTACTTCCTATGTCCGAGGAAATTAGGTATTAGTAAAAATAACCAATAGTCAAATTGATAGTAAATAATATGTAATAACAACCGTGTGGAAAGAAGAAAATCACCATTCTTACCCACTGCGCTTACCTCAGGATCATCAATATACGCTTCAAACCAATCCCACAAATCTGCTGGAGGCTGCGTAAACCTGCAAAAATGAGAACACTATAATATTATAAATATTACAACTGTGGCGATACTTGGACGACAACATGGAGAAGGTGCTACATTATCATACATGAAATTCTGAGCTCTTCATGTTCTTGGAAATTAATGGAACAATAAAAACAAGATTATTCAACATCCGTAGAAACTAACTTTGGAGTGAATGACATTTCCATGGTCCGCTTGGGCGTCATTGAGAAATCCTTTATGAACCAAGTGCATAATAGACTTTATACAACGCAATATTACATAAGCTATATTACAAACGCTTATTTTTTGTAAATATTTCCGAAACACGTAAAACGTGATAGTGCAAGTAACAAACCTTCCCATGTAAAGAAAATGGTATATGTACGTATTGATAACACTCACCTGACATACATCAAGCCTAAAGCTCGAATGTAAGGTGAATCTTGATGATTGATTAAATTCATTACTTGTTTTCTTGTAAGTCGCATCGTGAACAATTTGTACAACAAACAAAAGGCCGTTGAGATTATACCACCCGCACCAACTCCACGCACTCCACCACACATACCCGTTTGTCCAGATGTACGGCGACTTCCTTTCTCCCAAGGTTCTAAATGCTTAACCTATAAATACCAATAACAGTCATAAAAACCGAAACAAAGGCTAAAATGATGCAATATAGAAGTATGGATTCCTGAAATAACCTTGTAGTAAATCTCGTCGACTACTTCATGGAAAGTCTTTAAATCGTTTAATCGACCTTTGAAGTACGGCGAAGTCTGAATGTTAGTGAGAATCAACGGATTCAGATTCATGGAAATTGCGTTACCCCAGATGGGAAGAGTGTTAGGTTTTCTTCTTGTTTCGTCGCCGCTAAAAATGATTGAAGTGAAATTTATTAAGTTAAAAATTAAATGTGGTTTTCATGAAGATGTCAATTATTCATACTTCACAATAAAGATTATACAGAGTATTTAAAAATAATTCAACTCCTCACAGCATATTTTGTTGAGCATCCATAGTTTACGAATTATGGCAGTATTTTAAGGAAGAGTTGAAGACAAAATAATAAATAATAATCGCGACGAAAATGTTAATCCCCAACAACTGCTGCAGATCCGTCTTTACCAATGAATAACGTTAGCCCTCCTCCACCTGCAAAAAATGAATTTCCTTAATTTTACTTCTGTCAAGCGTGTATTTAGGCAAACTAAACTATACACTGTGATTCAATAAGTCACCTTCCAAGGCTTCGAGATTTGATTCACGTAACAATTCGTCAATTAAAATTTCAGGATCCACTCGAGTTGCATCAACGCGCGAAGACCCACGCGAAGAATTTTCTCTGTCAACAATCACAGCGGATGAAAGGGCAGAATTTCTCCCAGAATTTCTTTCGAGACTTCCGTCGGAAGGGATTTCTCTATAGGAAAAGTATTACAAAGATTACTATAGTAAAATGACTACTTCTAAGCGCACATTTGAACTTTCCTCCGGGTCTTCTTACTGAATACATGGAAGTAATGATATGCAACTCATCGTAATCGTATATCGTAACATAACTGAATTGAAAGTGGAAGTGGAACCCTTCCTGACCTGACCCTGACCGCTACACAGTAAAATTCGAACAGCTCTAACTTTATGTTACTAGGGTTACTTTTGGAATAGAGAAGTTGTGGAAATCATGGTCGGTTAGTTGCTTTTGCGAACATACTATTACACTTATTACATAACTGGCTATTACTACAACGTACAACCTTAAGACACAACTTACTCGAAGGCTTGCAGGAACCGACTTTATTTGTGCCTAAATTAATATATATATACAAGATAAGTTCGTATAAAGTTCCAATAATTATTCAATCTCAAAATTACTTTCACAAATTCACAAAACAAAGTAATTCAACTCTTCTGTTTCTGTGTAAGTACAAGTGCGGAGAATAAATAAATGCAATTAATTCAACTCCGTCCGTCCATGGACTCTTATACTAAAAACTAAACGGTAACATTTCCTTTCTTTTCTATGGACGAAATTATTTTGAAATCACTTAAAACTCCTTGCAACACTTATGCCCTACTCACGTGGTATACGCAACACGTGCTGCCTAACGCTAGGTGACTCTCCCATGCACTTTGATTTTAGGAACATACCCCATCATTCAATCCAACCAAATAATAATAATAGCAAAGCCTAAATAAAAATGACTAATATTCTTTTTGGCAAAAACGCTTAATTTTAGCTTCAATAAATTTCAAACATTCATACTATGAATGAAATAAAAATAATTCGTTAAAAGTAATAAATTATTGCTAATCATTATGTAATTATAACTTTATCCTTAATACTTGTTGGTAATATAAATGTACAAATCTACAAATATGAATTCCATTTTTTCCACTATACTTTACATCTTGTCCCGAAGAAGTGTGAATTTAACACAACACAACAGAAACGTAATGTACAGTTTAGTGAGTTTACTTACAGTAGTAAGATTGCAGGATAGAAGCAGGAAGACGTTCATGTAAACAATTATTGTGGATGAGCGGAGGAGAAAAAAATAGCTGAAATAGTAGTAAACCCTACCTTACAACACCCGAATCCGAGGATGAGCTTTGACGGCTATGCTCTCCCTGATTAACTTCTTTCTCAACTTGAGGTTCCGGGTCTCGTTTTTCTGTGCCGGGATGTACTTCCGAATATGCAGGCGTCGAAGGAGATGGTCTATAAAAGCAAAACAAACTTTCTTGACATCTTTGTGAATACAATTGTACTTTAACATTCCGCAGATTTACAACGCCTCTTGTATGGAATTTAGCAAAGTCAACCTTTGCTTTGACAAAGTTGAAAAATAAATTTCATCATGCAAGCAATGGCGGCAGACAAATTCGGGTATTACAGATATCGATACATTTTTGTACTTATATAAATAGAAAATACAGCCACAGCCTACATAAATCCCATTTTGTTACAAGTGCACTTACACTTTAAAGCAAAAATCCCCCTCTTTCACTCGCATGCAAATAGTAACCCGGAGCAATGCGTTGTTGGCTCTTGCTGAAGACGTATACTCTTCTAATAGGTAAGGTCGACTTATAGGTGTACCTCCGGCGTACTCCGCAAGATTAATATCTGCAAATCCCAATTTTTGGAAACTTTTCCCACCTTGTGCTTCCTGAAAGAATTGAAAAAGCATGTATGTTTCAATTTCTGTTCATAATTAATTATTTACTGACACAGACTATTCATACTCACAACTCATTACAGCCCACAATTATCAACTATGTTTGGAGAAAAAATGGCAAAAAAATAACGTTTTTTACAACAGATTTACTCCAGTCATAACATCAATTGTGCAATACCAGTTACGGTATATTAATGCCAACAATGTATTCAAACCGTATTTTGCAGCAATGAAAGAATATAATATCTGGTCTGTTGATAAAACATTTCAAAAAAAGAAGGCAGTCAAGTCATTATCAATTATAAACTACTGCCGACCTCCTACCTCGGCTGCCCGAGGCAGCCTAACGTTAAGGAGAATGATGGGCACAAAAACTAATAATAAAATGTGGACTCGTCAACATCCAAATCAAGAGTTTCATCCAAACAGGGATCACGTAGACGGCGATAAGATTTTAAACATTACATCAACGGCAGCGGTAAAAAACCGGGGTCTGCAATGACTTCACTTAACGATGACTAAAGACTGTAGAATAATTTCCCGAACTTACTCGTCTAACGGAAATTCTGCACGTGCACGGATCCAATATTCCTGTGGACAAGGTGGCAGTCAATTTGCATTCAAACTCGAAGTCGCTATCCCAGTGGACCCGGTGATCGATGATTTCTTCCCTGAAACATGTTCAAACAGGTTTTATTGTCAAAAGTTGTTTTTATCTTTTTTTGTCCCAGTTTTGAATGAGTCAATTAAACTAATTATTAAATTTTCATTTTCAAATTGATGGAATCACATCACATTACATAACGTGCATTAACAATTAGCACATATTAGCAAAACCCATTCGACAGTGCAGCAGCAATAATTTACACATCCCACACTCCTTTGTCGTGTACAGTCCCACATTGTGTTACACAAGATATGTACGACAGTACGTTAAAGTTAAGTAAGGTAAACTCAGTTAACCGCAAGTGAGGTCATTACTATCAACTACTATGAATTCAGTGAATGACCGCAAGCACACAAATTTCCATGCCATTAATAAACCGGTACAGCGACGGAATCATGTCAACATCAAATTCTGTTAACTCAATATACAATTTATACAACTGTCATCAAATTTGACTGAAAAGAGCTTATTTTGATATATGCTGGATATAATGACAAGATGCGTTGACTCATATTTTGAGAACTGAATTATTTTGTCTCTAATTTCCTTTGGGATATAAGCATGCCCAATAGTCCTTTCTCTTTCTCTGCAAATTCATAGTCCAATTTTAAATTAAAAGCTCTGAAAGCCTGAAATATTTACATTAAGTACATAATGGAAAACACATATATGACCAATCTTTATATCAACAAAACAAAACGTGCCTTATAATGTGAACACTTCATCCAAGTTGCATATTTGAACTTTATGGTGGTCAAAGGTAATAATATTTACAAGTACACATACACCTACATTACATATAAAAAGAGTGAAGGCAAGATTACAAAAATTATTACTACACGCCATAAAAGTTAATCTCCAACAAAAATCAGACGTATATGTAATAATCCGTCACGTATATTTACGGAACGTCACCTGTAATTCAATTCGTGAAACCTAAATAGCCATACTTTAGGTATGTCTAACTACTATATATAAACAACCAATCAACTTTTAAACAAAATTCAACATAATATGCTCAACAATGGAGGATTTTAATCCCCAACAGCGTCAAAAATTCCATCAGCCAGTCAGCCACAAATAAATCGGCGAAGTTTCAACACCTTTTTATTAATAATTATGCCAACCCTTTTTATTTAAAACTAGCCCTATTCTTATACATTCCCCATCCATCTTTTGCTTCCAGTCCAAACTTACTATTTCATCAGTAATTAAAACTGTCAGTGAGCATCCCACAACCACCAGAACATTGTGTACATATATACACAATAATTACACGTATACAAACCACAAACCAAACCATGAAACATATAGGCCTGATGACTTTTACGACATTAATTAAATCAAAACCCTTCACCTTCTTTTCTATAATCTACTTTATAATTTATTTAATCTACTTTCAAAATACCATGCAATCCAATAATATAATTAATATAAAAGTAAATATTAATTTAAGAAACTCGACACTAAAAACTTAAACAACATTACACTTAACAATTCTAAAACTAAATACAAGACTGAAAAATCATTTCCCACAAACTGTTTACAGTCAAACACATGCAATTAATATTAAATTAATTAATGCTCCCCGCTCTCCACTAAAATATATTATTAAGTAAAAATATATTTTTAACAATCATAATAATATTCCTTACCTGTCTGAATATTTGCAAAAACTGCCACCCTGTAGCAATCGGAGTTTAGCAAAAATGACACCAGACACAAAAGGCACGGATGATAACTCTTCCAAATGGAGAACTACCAAAAATTTGATGTGTTTTTTTGAAGATTTCCAGACGCCTAAACTCATTCTATATTTCACCGTCGCTACTGCCTCAACAACAGATTTCACACTGTCGCTGACTTATCCACTTTTATAAATATCTGTCTCTCTACCCTTCTAATTTCTATAATTTAATAGTATATATAGGTATACACAGAAATATACTACGGGCACAAATACCACGAATCTTAAAACCTCTAAACTTTCATCCCAACTGCTGCTTCTATAACTTCTGTAAGTACAAAATAAAGGGTTATGGATTGACTTCAGCTCTGCCGTCCTGCTGGGCTGCTGCTGGATATTGCAGGAAGAAAGGACTATAAATATAAAGGGAAACGTTTGCTTCAATAGTTCAGGAGAGCGGCTATTTTTCGACTATTTAGTATTTTAGTAATAAGTACATGTCAATAAATATGAAGACACGGAAACATGAGGAAACACACGGACTACCACTATATGGTGTACAAACGAAGTGAATCAAATAAAATACTATAGAACGTCTACTAATTTATCCTTCTAGACCCTCTAGGGGCTGACAGAACTATATTGACGATAATACATAATTCTTGTTGTCTCTGCTGGATCCTGAAATTCTGATTCAGCAGCTGATGAAGTTCTGCTATGCTCATTTCTCTGGACGATACAAGATAGCATACACCCACAATCGTTGATGCAAGTTAGCGTACATTTGCAGGCCAAATCTATACAAGTTGGCATACCATCCACAGCATGTAATCCATGTAAGTTAGCATACAGCCATAATTGTATTTCGACAGACAAACTAGCAGAGCTGTTCAAAATACTTTTTCTCAAAATACAAATTACAAAATACAAAATACATTTTGAAAAAC
>JAQGAK010001161.1:0-38867 GCA_034696945.1 Lipothrix lubbocki
TATCTTCACAGTAAATATTTCGTCTGCCCAGACTTGAAATGTCAAAACACTGCGTTTAAATGTATTTGCTTTAAATTGTAGGTAGGTATGTATAATTTTATGCTGCCTCTATAAATTGCAGCATATTAACGTACTCTTGTTTTAGAAAATTCTGACTGATGATGAGTTTAACCCTTCCAATCATCATTGAGTGATACAATTCTGCATTACGTCAGAGAACATTGTGCCAATGGTGGGATTGGGATTGAATGAACATAATTAAAAAAAGGAATAGTCTTTTTCATATGACGGATTTTAAATAAGTACAGAAGATATGAGATACTAAATTTAGGTTAGTAATTGTACAATTATTACAAATAGTAGCGTGTATTAATATGTATATTGAAACTATTATTATCGTTTGGAAAAATAAGAGTTTTCTTTTGCAGTAAAAACCACACGACCCGACTAGAATTAACTCAACACCTGATTTTCAATGAGAATCGATGAAATCAATGAAAAATCTGGTAAATCAGCGAGAAAAATTATTAATAATTGGATTTTATACAAAAAAACAAACAAAATGAAAGAATGAGTTAAATTTCTTATTATCCTTCCACCATTATAAATTTGTCTTTTCTATGACCCTTATACCTTTAACGTAATGCATATCGAGGTATTTATTTATTTACTTACTGGGGCAGATACTACAATAAGTACATATACATAGTTACTACAAACTTGTTATGGTTAGTTTAATTATAAACTGTCGACAATTTTGAACAAGAAAATAATTTCAAATTTGACAGCAAAAGTAATTACTTGAACAACTCATCGTATCCAGATTGTTTACAATAGTAAGTATCAAGTACATTAACCCTGAATTGAAAATCACCAAGTAAAGCACACCACCCTACAGTTACACATTTCCATACATAACGACGACATCCATAAAATTGAAATACATAGAACTTGCATACTATATAATTAGAATTAATCAACAAGAAGTATTTTAGAAGATTTGAAAAATACTTCCAAAATACGTAGTTGCTCAAAAATACCAATAAAACATACTTTATTTTTATAACAAGAAGAAGAAGCAACTTGTATAACAAAAAGTTTTAATAATAAAATTTGATTTTTAACATCATAAGCGCAAGGACAACAATGATGATATCAACAGTTATGAAACATTATATCTCGAAATACTGTGCATGTAAACACACTTTTATAACAGCATGAAATTACATTAAGTAAGATCATAGTAAAAGTTAAAAGTGAGGAGAGGAATCCTTCTCATTCAAAGCCCAAGTAGCAATAACAATTTAATAGTTTTCTTGCAAGTAAAAACTAAATACTAAAAATAATTACACAAGGCTTCAAATTTTAAGCTACAGAAATTCCGCATTTAAATTTTTTGCATCACGTTTAACAACATACATTTCAAATTTCATTATAATTTTAAAGGAGTACATATGTATGCCTATGAATATGATGTAGTTGAAGAACTATGGTACATGTAATACAAGGTATAGAGTTACACATATATAGAGATATACATTTATAGAGTCAGTATAATAATTACCATGTACAATGAATGATGTTAAAGTTTTAAGAATAATAAATGTAACAATTGTAATGAATAATTAGAGTTTTAGGTAGTTAAATAAAATTTTTACTGAACCACGCAGCAAATGGCACATGGAATATTTTGACCACCACTTGTACCCGTCACGGACTCTAGTCGATTCCGAATGAGCTTAGCTGGAGCAGTTCCTTGTATATTATTGAACACAGGATAGTCAATTTCAGGTGAGACATAATCAGGTAGTTTTTCGTCATCGTCATCTTCGTCAAATTTCCGTGATCGTTTTCTCTTGTCACTGCTCACAGCTTCGTTATTACCTTTCTCGCTCACACCCTCACTCATTTCCTCCGCCAGTGACAAAGGGTTGATATACAGGGAGCTGGATTTTTTAGGAGAACTGTCAAGTCCATTGCTATCGACGACATAAGTCGGTGACAAGTGTGGCTTAACTGTATTAGACAGAGATGAAAACTGGTCATCAGAAGAGGCATGATTTTTCATCATTGTTCCATGTGGGTTGGTAGTTGATGATAAAAGAAGGGTTCCGGGATCCTGGGAGCTAGATTTATTGCTCCTGGAACCAGTAGTATCTTGAAGATTATTATGATAAGCAGCACCAATTCGTAAATCAATTTTGTTAGCATCACATGAAGATAAATCCATTTGCTTATTCATTTCATTAGCAGGATTAGCATTAGAAGTAGTAGTTGTGATCACATTATTTTTTAAGTCGTTTTTTCTTGCAATTCCTTCTTCATCTTGACAATTATTACTCACAATTAAACTAGAATTAGTTGAAGTAACTTTATCATTATCAGATATAGTAAGATTAGCCGTGTGTTTATTATTTCCAGGGATAGTTGAAAACAATGATTGTCCATCAACTCTATGTTCATTCTTATTGGAAGATTTATTTGGGGTTAACTTTGTTAAACGATTGTAATAACTAGGAGTGATGATCCCCTGATCATCATCATCCTCATCGTCAACAGAACATGTGGACATCCCATCATGGGGACTTGTTAGATCAAGAGTGTTGGGGCTGGGGTTATCCAAATCCAAACTTATCGGGTCAAGTTCATTCAAGTCCGCAGTTTTAACACTGAAGACGTCATCGTCGAAAACAACACCGAATTGATAGTATTTTGAAAAATTTCGTGGGTTGCAGATTTCTTCGCTAATTTCCTCTGGAATACTGCTAGCAGGTGTGTGACGGGAGGGGGACGCATCAGATGAAGTTAACCGTTTGTCTTTTGTAGGAGTTGATGGTTCTGAAGAAGTTATATCCGAAGGTTCGTTGTTTCGTTGAGGCTCAGGTTCATCAATTTGAGCAGCGGTAGCCACTTCTGCCGACTGATCCAATTTCTTATCACCATTCTCTGGAGAGCTTAATTCCAGTCCGGAATCATAATTTAGAATTTTCTGTTTCGGTTTTTTGCTACCGGAATCCTTTGATGGTGGAAATCCAGCATCAGTTTTATCAGTAGTAATAATTTGCTTAGATTTATTAGTTGATGGAAGATTATTTTGTAAAGATTTAGTAGATCCAACAGATGTCGGTGTTGGTTGATTATTAGAAATCTTCGTTGGGTCTGCGGATGTTGTTGCAGAAGAAGTAGAAGCGGGGGCAACCCTTGGGTCATTACCATCCATGCTGTCAGTCTCTTGAGTTTTCTTCTTTGACTGCAGCACACGGTATCCTTTAAATCCGGACACTTGGTAGACTCGGCGACTGGTTAGCAACAGCCGGGTCTTCTTACCAGTGACAGATTTATTGGATGGAACAGCCCAAGGGTTGCCATGCACGTTTTTTTGGTTCGGTCCTCCACCACCAACCTTATTAGCATTATCACTACTGCGGTGACTGGCTTCCTCAACTCCGCCATCTTCCTCCTCTTCTTCGTCGTCTCCGTCCCCTTCTTCCTCCTCTTCTTCTTGTGTCAGTTCGTTGTCATCAGAGAAAATGACAGGTGTGAGAGCATCGTCACCTTGTGTCTTCAGCCATTCCGAAACAGCTAAGGTGATACTCTTGGGTCTTTCAGGTGGAATTTCTTCTGGGACGGGTGTGGTCACTTCCGGTGGAGATGATTGGGACGTCTCCGTTTCCAAGATGATACATGGAGGTGGCGTGGTGCTTGATGTAGCAACGAAAGCTTGCTTTTCAGTCGGCAGATCCAGTTCAGTTGGCTTTTCAGGTTCCGTTTGTGTATCAACGGCTTTTGCAATAACATGCAAGTCTTCAGTCACAGTGTTATATTCCAAGTCTTTCTCTTCAGGTTTTGCAGCCATCTCTGCAATTATTTCTTCTTCTTTTTCAGTCGGTTCTTCAATCTTCTCAGCAACAACTGTCGTTTCCGGAGCGCTATTGGTAGTATTAGCAACTATAACTGTTGGTGGCTCATATGTGTCCTCCGGTTCTTCAGGATCTAACAACAAATCAGTAGGATCAATGTCTAAGGGTAGAGATGAACTATGATCTGAGGCCGAGAATTCTTCTGCGAGTGCAGTCGTTGTTGTAGTGATGACAGGACTGCTGTCAACCGAAACAAATTGGATGGATGAACTGTTTGGAAGCGCAATGGAGTTGACGCACATGGCATCATAGCTGCCATAGTAACTTTCCTGTGGCAAGTCCTCCTCAACCTCATCAATGGACGTGGTTCGGTTGAGAGGATCCGTTTCGGAGAAGGAGAGAGTATCCCCTACTGCCGCCTCGGACCCCGCCACACTCTGATTGGTGTTGAAGGAATCAGGTGAGCTGGGTTCGTTGAAGCCATCAGGACTTCGTTGAAGTTGAAGCAAGTGTAGATCATTAGAATCACCCGTCGGTGGTAACATTACAGTTAAATCTACAGGTTTATTCATTGAGCGTTTATTTGGTAGAGGTAATGACATTGTTTCTGCTCGTATTTCTTCCACTAATTCCTCGTCAGCATCCGGAGGAAAATCCGGGAGCTCAAGGATACTTTCATTTTCGGTGTCGGGAGTGTCAATGATAGGAACGGCTGGATGAATAACTTGCAGTGTGTCGTTTGGTGTTTGGATGGGAGCTTGATCGGTGGGAGGGTTCTCATCAGGTGGGTTGGAATTTCTATCCGTTTCAGGATTATTACTACAGTCTTCAGAGGATGCACCGAGGTTCTCCTCTGGAGCTGAGTCAGGTTCAACAACTGTGTCAGCACTAATGGCTGTAGTCGTGGGAGAAGCAGCTGGAAGCTCTTCTTGTAATTTAGCGGTAGTAATTTTGTCTTCATCATCGTTAATAATTACCGGTATGATTTGAATCATGGGCGTATTTTCTTCGAAAGTTTTATCAGAATAGGACCTCGCTATCAGAATTTCTGTAGTGTTACTGTCTGGGGAAGTATCATCATCAGTTGTAACAGCAGAATTAGTTGGGTCAGTAGTAGGACTGCCAACATGGTTAGTTAAATTACTATTAGGGTCTTTTTGCAAAGTTTTGGGTGGACTCATAGGGGGTGTTGTATTCTCTAGTGACAGATTTGTCTTAGCAACCAATGTTTCATCAGAATTTTCACTCGAATTTTCATTTACAGAATCGTCCTTGTCTAGTAGAGATAGGGACGCGGATGAGGATGACAGAGAAGATGAGACATGAGTTGCTAGCATCGTTGTTGCTTCTTCCATCCCTTCTGAAGATGCTCTCTCACCAGTACTATTAGAAATCACTTCACCTTCAATCACCTCCTCTTCCGCTACCAACTCACGTTCCTCGTATTCTACTGCTTGGGAATCCTCATCAGGGTTAGAGATGGAAGCCGTCTCATCCGAACCTTCATCTGTCAACTACAACATAAACGTCACGTACACATTATTAACCAAAAATTTAACTCATTTCCTCCCTGGAAAAATTAGTTTCTTCATAATTTAAATCATATAAGTCATTAGTTGTTATTAGCATTCACAGATGCAATCAGAGATGAATATTCCCAAACCAATGCAGCAGTCAAATCTCATTCTCATTTCATGTCCGTCGTCACATTAGGTTTTACTCATCACTCATTGATGATTATACACAGCTCAAACTATACAGCTTCATTACTCACAACGAGAAGCTTTACTATATTACAGCAACCATGAAATTTTCTACTCAACTACTGTAAAATGCTAATATAATGCTTAAAAAACTATTTAAAAACACTTATCTCCAGATTGAAGAAACATTTCAAACGATAAGCTTCACACTGTAGATACACAATCACTACAGGAGTTGTCTACACCCAAGATACAGACTTGATTCATGAAAAACCCAACATGCAAAAGATTGTAGAATAAAAACAGCCCCATACAAGTTTATTATTAAAAACCAGTCTCAGACACTTCCCGTTTGACCTACATAAGTATTGTAGACGAAATTGTAATGAAATATTCAGGAACTATATGGTACATGTCACCGTTGTGCAAAAAATAATAAGTGAAAATACTTGTCAGCAGAACAATTAGAATGAAATATGGAACAATAATACACCTGTACGAATTGTTAATAAAAATCAGTTTTTCATTGCATAGTGGTAGAAAAATTGCATTAAGTACTCATAGTGTCAGAGAGTAAGTACTTGAAGTTGAATGAAATAAATTGCACAAAGTGATGAAGCTGCAAGATGAAGTATTCGATGCATGCAATAACAGCTTCGCCCCATTTAAAATTCCGTTAAAACTTATAATTCTGTCTGTTCAGACGTAAATTTGCAGGCGTGAATCTAATTTTCTAACTTAATAGACATAACTGGAGTGTTTCAGCCTACATAATTGCAATTCGGAAACCTAATACCGGTATTAGCGGTTGCCCCTATAACAATATAGAAATGATTATAAACATGACTTCTTATAGGCATGTCTACATAAATATCCAAGTAGGTATATACTGTATAGGCCTCATAAGTGACAGAAGATTGACATTGCGTGCCAACAATAATGCACCGAATGAACTCGTCATGTCACAATCGGACATTACCACGATGTCCTCCCTTGTGAGAACATACAAGGCATGTCACACAAAAGTCGTGCTCCAGAATATCTAATCGTCCATCGACAACAGGACTGCAATATAGAATCACTCATGAATAATCTCCTCTTCAATTATGCACATGACTTTAATATGCAGTATACACACTTTTATTGGAATTAATTATTTTACATTTACCACATAAGCTCATAATAATTTATCGTACAGCAGAAGAACATATTATAATAAGTAGCACGAATGTCAGAATGTGTGCATGCTAAAGTGAAATCTATATAATAGTGAAACAACTGCCTTAGTAAAATTTCCTCCCACCAATTATGTTAGCACTTGTAAAAATGCAAAGGTTACCTACACAATGCACTTTTACTTCACTCACAGTTGTCGAAATGTAAAACAAAAGGAATCAACAACGACATTGATAAACTAGTTTATGCTTAAAAGACTATACATAAAAAAGGTGTGAGAAAATTATAATTGAAGGGCATATAAAAAATAAAAACTCGAGAAAGAAATTATACGTAAATACTATGTGAAGACTTGGTAACTTGGGTGTTTGTTTAATAGATTAAAAAGTCAAACAGTCGTCGGTTTACTTTTGATATGTCATTACAGCGTGGGCGGTGGGAATTATCTTTTACGAATCATGTGAGCACAACTGACTAGTTATTTCCACAAGAAACAATATTAACATTCTAGTTTAATAAAAACCGTGATATTTATTATTACCGCTCATATAGAGACTTGCACTATAACAATTTGCATGTATATCATACTTACAAAATTACAGCACAAATTTTAGTTGTTAACAGATAAGATATAAAATAATAAAAAGAAAAATATTCATTAAAAGGATATAGACAAGAAAGCATTACAGAATTCGTTATAGGATAATTGAAATAAATTCGCTGGTGATTTCGGATTCCAAAACCTTCAACATGCAATAAATTATGACCTACATATTATACTTATACCTAGATGTAGTGATATCCAAGTTCATTCCTCCTCCAAATGTATTAATTTAAGTAGAAAAATAAACTTGAAATTTCACATTATGTCGTAAATCTTTCTATTTATGAGTAGAATAAAATATGTAAGTATAATGTCCTCAACAATCAAACCCTGACACGGTTTTAACCCTCCTTACCTCACACAAAGTTCATTAAATATGTGTACCTTAAAATATTAAATTTATATATTGTGCTTTATATCTATTACCAAATATCAATATTGTCCTGCATAAACTTAATTCAAATCGACATGTGGAAGCCATTTTCAATAAAAAACGACTATGTATTTGTTGCATGCAAACCCATTGCATTTAACCTTGTAATATTAAGTGCTGCATTCAAAAAGGATGAATACATTCAAACGCATTCCCATTGTGAGTCATGTCTCGATTTCTAAAAATAAAATAATCTTTTCTATACCCAACTAATAAGAAATGGAATGAAAATCAATGAAATCATTCGAAACAAACCAATAAATGTAACGCAGTAATGTCAAAGCAAAACTCTTAGGTAAATGTAACAATAAGGTATATTCAATGGTAATTAAAAACTATAAAAACCAAAAAGGAGTTAAAATGAAGAAGAAAAGACATTAAATGGCAAAACTAACCTGTCCGTCTTTCTTCCTTCGTTTCTTTTTACGTTTTTTTCGACTATTGGAAGAAGAGATTTCAAAACTTGAGTCTGCCCCTCGTCCAAACGGAACCACAACACCTAATATATCAAGTCAAGTCATCATCAGAAAATGTTTATCAGTCACTTGTTTTGCTTTCTTTTAGCTTGTTTCCTCAAAAAAAGTCTTTTTCTCTCTTTATGATGATGATTATCTCAGGTTCAGCATACAGAACACTCTCATAATGATAAATGTGACTATCATCGCAAGATTATTAAAACATACAAAAAAGCTATCATTTCTTATGAACAAGAAAATCTTTCAGATCGACCAATCTCTAATATTACATACTCAAAAACTTGTAAGATTTCTAAACGTCAGGTTGTTCTTCTTATCATTAATCGGATTAAAAAAAGACCAACCAATAATATAGCAGAACATAGTGAAGGACAAACGGAAACAAAAGAAACAAACAAATAAAAAACAATAATAATTAAAAATTAGAACACAAATGCAATTCAGGGGGAAATCATATTAAGGAAAAAATTATATAAATGCTAACATTATGTTTTTATGCATATGTTAGTACATGAAAACACAGCGGTAATTATTCTTTTATGCGCTTACACGGTTATGTGAAGTTGTCATTTCAAGAGATTTCTAATAACTTTCTAATTTGTTATGTAACTTGCATTTATACAAGTCTAGTATTGTACTACCTCAGGCTAAATCATGTAGGTGTGTAAGTATCTACTAAAGACAAACTTGGCGTAATACTAATTATCTATACCGTTATTATTAGTAAAACCTTACCTCAGTAATAGTTAATGCTCATTTTTGTTTACTCGTTAATATTGCATTTGCTGGTTAGTCCGAAGGAGGATGCGTTAATCTTAGGCAGATTGTATTACAATAAGTATTTAAATTATCAACAGAAATAATAATAAGCAGCAGCAGATGAATGATTGAAAAGACTGTCAGACAGCTTCATGACATGACTCACAAAGTAATAAGAATGTTATTATTATGATTTTTCAGTAAAGGACAACAATATTAGCAGCAACGGCAAACCCTTGTTGGTACTACAAAAACAAAAGCAAAAAGAACAGAAATTAATTAGAATTAGAAATTAAAGAATGAGATTAAAATATATTTTACAGTTAAACTAACAACATAATTTAAACTTGACTAGCTGCAAATTTGTGTCAACTTATAAATATTAATAAAAGAAATAGCTTACAGTGTATAAGATTTAATATAGAAAACCCACAGGAAACAATTTTTAATGCAGCGACTTTACAGATGCTCAGTGAAATAGCATTAACGATAAAAGCGTGAAGAAGCCTTTTCCAGCGAGCGCAATTTGTGTATGTATGCCGTTCTTTTTTGACGCTCAATGAAATAAGAAGAGTTGTATGTGGGAAGGAGACTTTACATTCCCTCATCGCCGATCGACACCGATTCCTACCGGTTAGAATACGCCAAAATAATTATTGAATACACATATTCGACCATAAATGAGTTTGCAGAAACTCACTGGCGTATTTTTACCGTCGGCAGCGGCGGGGAAAGTCGATGTTGATCGAGGGTGTTCATATATTATATGGATAGAAGTCTATGGAAATGAAAGTCTACTATAATTACATATACTATACTAATGTAGATTGTTATAACATGTGTGTGAAGCTATTGAATGTATATGAAGAAGTACAGAACTCCTGGTCCAAGGTTAAGTAATTTGAAACGTCAAAGGAAATGTTTGCGAAGAGCAGAATTACCCGTCCATCCACACGTCTTTACACGGACTCCACCCAACCAACCAACCCAAATAATGAAAGTTCAAACATACAATGCCATATAATATACTAGCAAATATGGTAATATATGTACAAACCTTTTAAGACAAGTAAAATATCTACATACCTCTTTCTCTGTCTCTATAAGTGCTTCTACTATTACAATCAAATTTCAACCGGAAAATGTATCCTTATAGTCTTTTTGAAAATCCCTGCGCTTTCCACTTCCTTCACACTTGATATCGGGCTCCGTTTCCTGCCAGACTTTGGAAAAGACTAAAATGTTGAAAAACTAAACGTATTTACAGTGGTAAGAGAGAGGGAACTTACGCGGTGTATGACAAATGTAAATAACCAGGAAAGTTCTAATGGATGCCTTTACTGCGGATTTTCTACTACAGATACACAGGAGTTGGCTCTCTTTCCCTGAACACACTTACTACTCTCGTGATTATATTTCCTTTTCTACACTCTAGTAGGTCTTCAATGGCTGAGCATGAAATTCTTTTGAGCGAATATGTCAAAACACACCCGTGTGTATAGTTTGGGGCTACCCGGTGTGACAAATGCTTTTATTTTTGCATGTAACACATACAATGTACATGCTTGCTAGAAGTTTATATAAATCCTTTTTAACATTTAGTTTTACTATTATAAGACCAAGATGGCTATGTACTTACTACTGCTCAAGGGAATGGCCTGCTGACGTTGTCCAAAAAACCTATATACCTAGTATTATTGCTGTGTAAAAAAACCATGCAGTGTGCCGAATCTGCTGTTTTTTGTTCATCCTCAACACTACTCTCCGGAAAAGATGCATCGAAGGACTGTATAAATCTGACTCGTCAGCTATACCAACGCTAGAAATAGAATTCATTTTGAACGATGCCCTAAATCTTCGAGGTATTTTTTATATCCATCACCAACAACTAAAAAAGTGCACAATTTCTGCACTTTACTCCCCACCACGCGCAAGCTACGGTTACTGCTATAGTAATCTTACATAGACATTTCACTGCATATGGCAAATATAGTGTTCATCCTAGCATTAACCTCAGTCCTCAGTGTATTTTTACGATACGCTTACCAATGGAGCCACAGTATATGTGTACATAATGTGTATTACTATAAATACACATACCATCAAGAAAAGCGCTGAATGTTGTTATTACTAGTTAATTTTTTATCAGATTCTTCCGAAATTCTATAATTAAAATAAATGCCAGTAGGATGATACAATGTGCACAGTAGTTCCAAAGATTATAAGTTACATCATCCCTTGGAACTCGTTCAACATTTTGGATCTTAATTGCCTGTAATTTAATGGAATTAATTTTACTATGTGACGTATGCATATCCACTGCAGATTTTTCACAAAACAAGCGCAGAATGCAAATTCAATTAGATGTCAGGGAAATATAGCGTCACCTGTTATGCTTCCGTTGACATTCCTAGAACACGTTAAATTTTTCGGAGGAATGCAGTAATGCAGTGTACCATGAGGAACGAAACGAAACCAGGATCAAACAATAAACTTGCTAATCAACAGCCGACGCATACGAATGCACACACCATTCTTGTTTGACAACTGCCAATGCCGCCCACGTCGACATGCCCAAGACGTATGTAAATAAAAGAAACAACCCGACGACCATGGTAGTAATGTGATGAGTTTTCCTCTGAAACTCCCTAATTATTTCTGAATTTTCACCCAAAAACAAACATAAATCATGAAATAAGTAGGAGCTGACAGACAGGTTCCTGCAAGTACAGTTTCATATATGTACAGAAATACCGTTTCCATGCTTTTCATCAAGATTTATACCAAAAGCGCATCTAAAGAAAATGTTCAGAAGATGCATTATGAGTTTTCTAATAATATCACTACGACACGGTGTAGTTAAAGTCTATATTGTCTACGACTTATGTGTGCATAAAGCAGGTGGTGGTCCTATTGCTGGAGTAGTGTTTAACCCCATTTTCTTGACTACCCGTTCGTAAACAATAGTTCAGGACTGTGAAAAGCTTTGCTTGTTCGTGGTAGCAGAAAAAAACAAGGTTTCGTATCGAATTCAATAAAAGCTTCAGAGTATTACTAAAAGTAAAAGTACAAGCAAATAAGTCCTGTGCTCGCGGTTCCAACGAACAATCACAAACACAATGGATAGAAAAACCCATATACTATAACTTTCCTTTTGAGTGTATAGAACGACTATAGAAAATTAATGTACTAACCATAGTCAAACATAAGAATCTCATACTATCTAGTCAAACAGACTGAAAATCACTTGTAGTAACATCCTAAATGTATATAAAATCTCATATACTAACATCTCAAACTATATAAAATCCCTTGTACATCCTACATACTATAACCATATACTATTATGTTGCGTCTATAAGAAGTAATTATGTTCACTGCAATTATATTTATAAGTCCCTATGCTACAACTACATAATGCGTTATATGGTGCTTACATGTATGTGAAATACCAGCTAAGTGCTTTGGTTACTACTTGGAATTTATATGCCTTCCATCTGTAGGTAATGGCATACGAGAGAGAATATCGAGAGAAAATGGGTCAATACACTAACTGAACCAGAGAACGATGAAGGAGCAGGAAGAGTGAACGAACCATATAGGAAGAGAACAAACGAATGGAAGTGCAAACAAGAATTTCCCGGGCGTCTTCATCACATTTTCTAGAGTTGTTCTATACTGTCAAGTCCATATACCAAAAACCCTGTTCAAAGGCATACCGACCCTGTAAATGACAGCCCGTTTTCAATCTACATTACTTGAACTACAACGCTCATGTACACGCTTATAAAATAAAGTACATAGGTGCTGGTCGTGTACAGTGTATGAAAAGCTGCATAAGAACGTGTAAAGTTTACACTAAAATTCATCACCTCTCTAGTAAAGAGCCAGAATCTTCCTCGATTAATAATAACAAATTTCATTCATCTATAAATTTGTAAATAATATTTGCAGTACTCTAAACTATACAACTTGTCGACAGAAATATGTAGAAAAGGCATTACATTACGGTATGTCAGCGCAATGTAGTAAATTGCCTATAAACTAATCATCACTGGAAGTCAACACAATAACTTGACGTCGGCAAAACATGTCCAGTAAATAAAACACCTATTCTTACAAATGTTTACTCACTTTAACAAAAAACATAAGTAGCATTATAGCTTTAGTTTCCTAAAGATTCTTCCGGAGTTAGCAGAAAACCATTTTTTACAACCCTCTCACCTCAAGTTTTTTCATTATACTTTATTACCGTTATTTCCTCCTAATGTACATGTTCTGACATTAACTGCCTACAACTTGTGCTTGATTTATGATGACCCTCACAATAGTACTAAGCTTGTATTTTCATGTGGATACAGATGAACAAATTACTGTGTTTTTAACCACGCCATCCATACTTTATGTACTATCTGTATTTGTAAATAGACTGTTGGCTTGTAAAAATGTAACTAATTGTCTTTTCCATTTTATTGCTCCTGTTAAAACCATTATATGATAGTAACTCATTAACAGCCGGCTCCACAAACAAAATTATCGTTAATTCCTATTAGATAACAAGATCCGCAAGTGTCGCCATTCTATACACATTCGGTGCTAGTGACATTGACAAAGGTTCAAACTGCGGTGGGATGCTATTTAGTATTTGGAAACCGTAAGCAGGTCATTCCGGTGAATCTTAAACTATTGGTAGAAGTATTAGAACACCAACCTGATTATAAAAGTTTGTACGATAATTCCAGTAGCTAACCGTGTTGTTGCAATCTTTGGGCAATTTATTACGCTACCAGTTCTACATTAAACATCTAATGTCACTAGCAGAACAATGTTTATGCTCAAAATATCGAATGCGGATTATTATTGTTAATTATTAATGTTGTAATATTATATCACAATTTTTATTGTGTAGTTATTGTATTAAGAATAAATATAAATTACCTAAATCAAGTCAACAAAAAATATTTAATATACACTTTAAATACCGCCTGATGCAATGCAAACTTTAAGATGATTTTCGATAAATTGTTAGTAGATGAACATGCTAATAACAAGAACCAGTCTGTAAACAGGATACCAATTTTTCAATAAACATGCTGTACACACAATGAAAACCCTTCCGAGCATTTGATGATTAAAGGGACTACAATATAACACAAACAACCAAAAACTATGAACTGGATGAACGGGATGTATAACCTAACTTATACAACAAGCTATTTCATGTAACTGCGCAAACACCTTACATAACAATTTTATTTAATTTAAACTCAATATCCATAAGTTGATATACACCTACAGCAAAGCCATAAAAACTATGAAGGTACAAAGGATTTACTGGGTTTAAATAGGATTTATCAGAACCCTTTGTCTATAGACACCACAAACAACAACAACGACGATGACGGAGTCAAAAAAAGAAAGAGCGATAAAAGAGAGAAAGGCTTGAGAAGCAGGAATACAAAACAAGCCGAGGAAAATATAACACAGCAGTAAAAACAATAGAATATCTGTAGCAAAAAATGATAGCAAAATAAAACCGGAGCGGTGACAATAATAAAATGAACAATTTATTTCCGTGTAAAATTACAATTCCAAGCTAGTAGTAACAATCGGTGGAGTGGAGACCGGAGACAAATAAAAACGCAAGTACACTTTTAAGTCCGTTCCTTCTTTCTACTCGACTCACGACACACACAAATACAATGTATAAATAGTAAGTGTAAGTATACACTTGCAATAGTCACCTTATACGCTACTATACCAAGACTACCCAAAACCCATGAAATTCAACAAAGCGAGAGACATTTTACAATCAAACAAATTACCACACTATATACTAAAGTACAGAAAATTGCATGTATATATACATTATATCTATTATTTACTTTTATCTATACAAATCAAATCGGAAATCCGAAAGCAAGACCAGTAACTACAGCTATAGTACTACTAGATCCACAAAAGAAGGGAGTTTACATGAGACAAGGGAGAGGCTTTCAAAATGTAGTACTTAATTTTGTAAAGAGACAATGAGAGAGTGACAAGATAGAGAAAGAGAGAGAGTAAAAAATTGGAAAACTAGATATAGTTACGTACAAAATAGATACTTGAAATACAATAAGAGAAAAGGACGACGGAGAGAGGAAAATCAAAGTCACTTACCAGGGAAGATAGGTGGGCCATAGATGAATCCACCGGGATGTGGGTAGATGAAAGGTCCAGGAACCGAGTTCAGATGATGCTGAGGATGAAGAGCGGGCATCCCGTGGTTCGATCCGTGGTGGGAAGAGGCCGTCGCAGGCATGAAGCCCGAGCCGGGACCACCTGCAATCGCTGGCGGCATATGATGGGCGTGCGGATGATGTGGTTGCAGGTGAACTGGGTGTCCTCCTGGGGGTGGCGGCATTCCCATGTGAGGAATCGCCGCCGGATGAGCAATTGGTGGTGGAGGTAACACTGCTGGCACGGATATCGCTGTAATTATTTTATCACATTTAATATTAGTATCATCATTCATCTTTGACAAGCGCTTTCAACGTAGGCATCAACTCCGTTGATCATATTTTTCAATTATTTTTATGCTCCAGCTACCAATAAGTACTTATTATCAATTACTTAGTTCAAAACAAAAGATTTTGAAAAATAAGATATAGAAACAGTACTATATACATACAACATCTAGCTCAAATTATGACAATTTCGTCTATAATATTGTTGTACTAAAATTTGTTACTTATATAATTTTTTGATCTGTAGATATATCTACTCATAAGCAATTGGGAAAAAATAGTTTATAATCAAGGTAAACCAAAATAAGGCATATTAATAATAAATCCGTCGTCAGTAGTTAATCAACAGAAGCATACGCGAGGGATAAAAACTATGGAAAGAATCACTTGTGGTGTCGGGGTGAGCCGTGGTAGTCGCAGAGTTGCTGAAACTGCTGTTGGTTTCATCAGAGGAAGCGACAGGAGCCGTTGAGTTGGAAGAATTACTAGAATCCTTAGATGTGGTTGTGGCCCCGTCCGGCTCTCCTTTCCCTGCTAATTCCGATGTTGGATTGACCGTGGCATTTCCTCCCACGGTTGAGGTTAGCGGAACCTCAACGGGCTCCACACCCTGCAAGGATAAATTAATTATCCACGTGATTAATCTGCGACATTACTAATTATTACTATATGTACATAAACTAACATATCATACATTTACAATATCATGTAGAAAGAAATATTTGTAGCAGATGACTCCTGCGAGTATATTTCCCAGGAAAAATACATACAAATTGTAGTATTTTAAAAGCCGTACATAATACTGCTCACACACTTACATACAACTCTTCATTTACATGTAACGGATAGGTGATCACTAATTATTATTTGAATAAACATGTCTATTCTAATTACCAGCAGTAGCAGCTAGTAAGTTAAATTACGAAAACAACCTCCTCCCGTTATTACATATGCAACTTTTGCCTTTTTCTCGCCCTCCCTGGAAATGTTTTAATTGCGTGCGGTCTCCATACTTATCACTTTCGGCTGATACTGTATTAAGTATTAGGTGACATAAACGCAGCCCGGAGTGATTATTATCACATTAAATATTATTCTCTGTAACTACCTCAACCTTTCATGGTTATTAGTTTAATAAGATTTATTTCCAGTAATTACTCGAACGTATGTATAAATACATGCAAAAAGTCCAACCAGCTAAATGTAATAAAAATCTGCACAATAGTAATAAAGTCATGTTCTTAATTATACTATATTAGTTTTGTAAGTGATTTATTATACATTTATAAGTTTTTTCTGTTTATAAATTGTAAATACAAGCTCTATAAAAATCATAAATACCACCTAACTACAGTCGTGTTCATAAAGAATGTCCATTTTCATGTCATGCAGTATTTGTATCTGATAAAAAAAATGTAAAATTATATGCTTATATGCTTTTAGCATTGAGGCCCGCTTTCCTGTACCAGACAACCCAAATTACGAAAACATACAAAAAGGAAAGGGGTCATAAACATTGAGGTTCCGGTCGGAGTAAAAACATTCTGAATATTATGGTTATCTATATCTATACTGTGCTCTCACAAGTTCAAGGATAATTATGATAATTTTTTCTTATTCCGTCTCATTTTTTATCTGAAGAGTCCAAAGACTTCTGTATACACGCTTCTTGTTGTTAAACAAGTCCGTGATGCAAGTCTTCCTTTTTGTTGTGCAACCCGATATCATGTCATTGCTGTGCAACATCCACGTGCATGGGATTTCTATCATTAAGGAAATAAGAGAGGAATAGACATTACTACAGGAAGAGTCCACGAGCTGACGAGCTTCAGCAGGGTTTGAAAACAAAAACTATATGAATTTAAATTCAAACAAGTTTTGCAAGTTCTGGACGAAATTCTACTCCTTGCAGGAATACTAAACCATTTAGATGTATGTTCGGCTTGCATAATAAAGAAAAATACCTTTGCTATGGAACACATTTTTAAGCCTAGCTCTGCTTGATATGCTTTGCTATCTAACTTTTGTCTTAAGCTTTCGTTTCGTAACTTCCCATTAAGTCATTGACGGGGACTGCACAGACTGGAAAAAAACAAAAAAAGTTTTTCTGCTGGTCAAATGGTAGGTCCATACTTGCATTTACAATCATTGCATGGAAAGACTTTTGGTAGATTTCCGTTTTAAAGGCCTTCTGGGTAGAAATCCTATTATAATGGAAGCGAAAAAATCGGTCTGCTAAAGCAAAGACCTATAGAGAAGAACTGGATTTGAGAAATATGCGGAAAAAACTTGACAAACAATTACTGGAGCGGCGATAAATGACCCATAAAAGTTTCCCCAACTTTCCTTGTCAAGTACGATGGCAGGTTCTCTTCTCTACTCTACCTCACGTACGTTATTTCTTTGCTAAACCTTATATCAAGTATACCACACAAGCACACACGAAGCTCCTCTGCTTGCACTTTAAACCCTAATATATAGTATTTCCCACTATCTCTACATGAACATTGCTACTTTACACGGTACAGCTTGCCCTGGGCATGCAGTATGAGAAAACTTTCCCACCTTTATAACTATTCGGCTAACTTTTGTACATAATAAGGCCTACATATGTTATAAGTTTTGTTGACTGCACAGCTTTTATCTCTTAAAGGCCAGACAGCGGTAGTCACTGGCTACTGAGGGATATACATACAAACTTACATTTCACTTTATAAAATGTATAAGGATTATGTCTCGTATTACACTTGATCAGTATAAAGGTTGATAGGTCCTTAAGAAGAAAATATACGATACGAGATGTATGTGTACATATGTATGTATGCACTTGTTGTGGAACTGACGAAGTCAAAATCTTTTTAGCTGAAATGTTAGTACAGCACAGTTGATATCTCTATGGAAAATCTTAAGTTATTTCTTCATTGATAATGTTAGTTTACGTGCAGTTAAATATATATGCAGTCCTGGGTCTGCAATTAATTTTTCTTATGTTGCCAGTTGCCATGCATGATATTGTATGTTTACATTAGACACTATCGCTTGTACTTCACACTTTGCCTCTACTACAGTCCTTCAGTTTACTTATCTGGTATAATTTGCAGACACTTTGCGTGTTGGTGTACTTATTTGACTTTATTTTTCATGTTGGCATACACATTTATTTATACTATGCATGCTACTATACTGATTATTTTATATTTTGCATTTACTTTCTTCATATTATGTACTTCATCAACTTATTTTCTAACTTACAATTAGATGCGGCTGACATATGAAGCAGTATCAGCATAAAATGTTGAAGCATATGAAATGTGTCCAGTCTAATACAAACTGAAAAGTAATAAGTTCAAGAAATTCCGTGTGGTACCAGTTGATGGTGAGAGAGTTACGGCTTGGATAGCTTCATGTAGATAAGCTACATATGTAGATATACATACATAAGTCTGTAAGCAGAATAATAAAACTAAAACGTCCTCGTCCTCACCGTTGAAATTATATGCATACCTTGTAATTTTGTGGCAGTAAGTGTTCTTCCATAGGAACTGGAGCGGCAATAACAGGATACATTGGGGCAGGCATACCATTCCAGTCCATGGGTTGGTACGGCATATGATAATACACCGGGGCCGGGTAGCCAGCTACCATCACTGGGTACGCATCATAGTACTCCCCGCCAGGGGAACAGTGACCTGAAAGTGAACAAATAAATCATTAGTATTGTACTATACGAAAGGATTTTTCAAACGGATTATTTGTACTTATACATTGTCCAAAATAATAAATTTACAGCGATCTGTAATATATATAATTATCATTTAGATATAAATCTATACTTGCAACATAATTACTACTGCCAATTTGCACCAAGGGAACTGTATTTCCACAGTCAAACTACAATCAGTATGTAATAATAACCTAAAACATGTCAAGAAAGCCCTGGACATAAAATCGACAAATTTCGTACAATATTCAAACTTCATGTTATGTTGTGAGTGTTCCCACAAATTATAAACATATTATTGCCTTCAAGCATGTGTGATTGTTGTTGATATTTCCTTGGATAATTTCTCACCACATAGTATAATCGCTTCATGAAAAATTCAATATCGCATGAGCAAGAGCTTGTACTCACACTTGTCATTTATTTAATTATATCCTGATTTTAAATAATCTATAAACACGTATATGATACAGTTCATAAATACATGGAATGCATGTAATAGTTCCGTTCATCATTCCCATAAAGCCCTTTCCCCTTCATTCATATAATCACAAGGTTCGAGTGTTCATAAGTGTTAATAATTGTATAGGTGGCTCCTAGTTCGTGTCCAGCTTTTTATAAACAAGGCAGCTTCTCGCTGGTATATGAGCACGAAGAATACAATAAAACTATTAATATTGTCACTCTCAAAACTCTCTCCCCTCTCTTTCCGTCTCTCTACCTGTCATTGTGCCTTCCATTTTGCTTGTACCCGCTTATTCTTTTCTCCACAAGCGACACTGCAGTGGTTGTTTCTTTATGTACAATTTTAAAAATAAATATACTTATAATAAATGTACCATGAAATGCATATGTATAGTAACAAATGTACTCTCATTTAGATTGTTCCATAAATGCATAATATATGCATATACAAATTTATATTGTTCCAAAGGCATTAAACAATGTAATATACCATACACTTGCTGTAGATGGTTCCAGCGAATAATTGAAAATACTGGAAAACTCGACATTTGCTTTCGTGTCACATTAAAGACGGAACGACCAGTACTGCTACATAACTTCCACAATGGTGAGCATAATACCTACAACGGGGGGAGGCGACAGGAAAAATTAACGTGAGCTGAGGATGGGAAAGGGAAATAGTAATTAAGTTGAAGCATACAAAGCCCCGCCGTTCCTTCCTTCCCTAAATGTGCATACATAACTAAACAGCAGGAGCGGGACAACTTGATGTCAACACTATCACTCAGTCATAAATTTATTAACACGATTTTACTACTTACACTAATGCTAAAACGCTCCCGTACCGCATAAACTTGACTTTCTCGTTCAACACAGAAGTAAATATGCATCTACGTGGAATATTGAAGGACTCCGCTCACTCGACTACACACATTTAATATTTTCATCAACAATATATATGCACACCTTTACTGAACTCCATGCCATAGTAACCTACTCGATGTAGTTCCTTTTGATCTCTAATTTCTAGCTAATGACTCTTCATCTAGGTATCTAATATTCAATTACACGTATGTCTTCTGATTTATTTAGTTGGAGAAATATTTCGCGGAATTATTAGGATCGATACCTATGTATAAAATATAGGAACCCTTGTGAACAGAAATACATTCGACATAGTAAACATGAAAATCTATGACAAATCATCTAAGACTAGTGTATAAAAGCATTAAAATGGGAATAAACAAGCGAATAATACGAAATTGTACAAACAACTATTCAGATGCGCGTATTTGAAGTGGGCTCGAAGTTAAACGAACCACAAAATTTAATAAACTGAAGTAAAATTAAGATCTGTATAGCATTTGCATGCAAATTCAAGAGTAAATGCCCCAAAGTCAAAAGTTGGGAATTAACTTGGAAGTTAATTACTTCTAGAATAAAGACAAGCATATTTACCGTAGAAAACTTGGCCGGTGTGAGGGTCGGTGAAAACGGCTTCAGTGGATTGGCCGTAGTAAACAGTGTCATCATAGGGAACCCCACAGTCAGTCTCACCGTTCTCATAGCCTTCAGAATAATCTGCAAGATATATATCAAATTAACTCCGTATTATTAATTCATACACAAGAGAAAGCTTATTTTGCTTGTTCCTTAACTAAATTAACCTCAAATTACCAGTTTTTCATCCCTTTCCCACCTATACAGTTGAGTATTATATCAACCTTTCTATATGATGGTGTATATTATCTGTCCTCCCAGGTTATACTCTACGCCACAAACTTCCTCCAACTTGAGCCTTATTAATTTGCATAAGTTATTAGGTTCTTATCTACATTTTACCTGCACAACATTCACACGAATAACTGACTCTATGTTTGTCATTTACATTTACAATGTACTCATTAGGAAGTAGAATTCGATGTCAGATCCATGATTCTTTCAAAAATCTTATAAAATATGGATAGAGAATGCATGTTTTCGAATTCCTTAAAGTATAATTAGTATTTCAATATTTACTTTTTGAACCTACTGCAACTACTTAATATTGATTTTCAAATGTTTATGTTTCAATGCATACTTGACTGCGCAAAACACTATAAGTCAGCACATACTGAATTTGTATAACTTTCGGAGCCTGCGTTGTTGTTTTAAACAAAATTTTTAATTCCTTTATAAGCTTTTGTTGCGTCAGGAAATTCCAAACTGGATTTCCATGAAAAACCAGAATTTTGTTTAATAACTGTGTGAATTTTTTTATCGAATCCGGTTTGACAATGAACTGCTAGCAGTAGCAGTTATTAATTTAATGCTTCCTTTGTGGGGATTTAAATTTAAATTCAGGACAAAATTATATAGATAAATCAACAAATTGTGTTAAGATATCTTGAAATCAAATATACGCATTTGTAAAAGCTGAAGAAATACACGAACTGTATAAAAAGTTAAAAAAATGAACTAATATCTGTAAGGCTTCGCAATTCTCAAAGCGATGCTCGTTTAACGTAACACGAGTATGCTTGAATTGCTTGTATGTATTTATAACAAATATTCGTTGTCCTTTTAGTTTGAAAATGTTCCATCACAGCTCGTCTAACAACCATGCATTACATGTATTATCCTTACATTGAAATATTAGATTCTTGATGTATTTCAAGAGTGAAATGCTTTGCATGTCAAGATTTGCATCCGCGTGGCAGACTTAAAAACTCATCTAGCCACGCATTTCACAAGAATGACTTTGGCGAGTTAAACATACACACAAAGTAGTTACTCAAAATTGCTCTTGAGACACTCACAAATTAGTTTCTATTTTAAAAACAACCCATACGTCTCTTTATCTCTCCTTTTACTGTATTACAATGTATGCATCACAACCTTTTTTTTTTAAAAAATTCCCCTAAAGACCATGCAACTCTAGAATGTCGACTATTTTTTATTCCAACCTATGCTGAAGCAACAACAACAACGTAAACAAGAATATACATAAGTATTAGTACCTAAGTTGAAATAAAGAAGAAACTCAAATACAATGCATCCAGTTTTTCCTTTGTCAGAGTATATGCCCCAAGCTTTTTCATAACTTTACTAATGAGGTTTTTATATTTAACTTTTTTTCATCTCAACTTCCTCGCTCTCGTTTTTCTCCTTCTTCTCACAATTATAAATACTAGTAACTACAAACTTTATAAAAATATTCATCAGAACTACTAATTTAGTATTTATGCTCCGTTTCTTCTTCCAATTCATTTATCATTTCTTACACAGCGCCATCAATTCTCAGCTCCAAAATGTTCCAATTTCAAAACTTTCTTCTACCCACACCATGAAAATTCCGTCCGAGATATATGCAGTGGTAATGATAAATTACCTTGGTTTGGTATCTGCATTTCTCTAAAATGATTTGAAAATATAGAATTTATCTGCATATGTAGCTAACATTATAGTAGATTTTTGCATACTAGCAGCCAGCAGGAATAAAAAATTACCTGAAAGTAAAATGTATTCTTTTACCTAAAACGGCAATAATTCCATGCATAATAATATTCAAAAGTAACTTATATAAACGGTAAGATTCTTGCTGTTTTAAGAAAGAAGATACCAAAATCCTATAAAAATTCCTGGGAAGTAAAAAAAATTGCTTATCCACCCACGACCTACAGTAACCTATTTACGAAGGAGCAGTTGTGACCGGTGCAATATTTAGAGTTCAAAAATCTAAAAATAGGGAAAGTGATTCCAGTGATATAATCACCTACGATAAATACATAGACATACTGATGGATCATGTCAAGAGAAAGATAGAAACATGTCTGTGCATATGCAACATAAACTTGCAGCTTATACTTCAACTTTGGGTGATGCATTCGTAAGTACATCCCCGGAAAGACGTTAAAACTCGGAAGATCATTGCAACAAGTACATATACACATGGATAAGTTTTTATGCAAATACATGCCGTTTCTATCTAAATACATAAAAGTCAATAAATAAAGACATAATCTTCTCGTCTGCTGCAAAGAATCAATCTGCCTTGCAATCAGCGCACGTTAAAGTTGTAAATTCCTTCCGCAGAATTAGGACACGAAAGAAAGCACATGGTTTAGGAAGAAGACGTTAAGGTACAGCCATGACACTATAGTGGCCGAACAGATGCAATCCCATAACTTTTATTGAGTATGGGTGTAGAGGCATTGTAGAAGAGCAATAAATACGCTTAAAAATGGATATTTATCTTGGAATTAAAGAGCCAGCCAAGGCAAACAATAACGCTGGAATTGCAAGTTTTACAAGACAACACAAAATCTCATCCTCTTTAGTAGGGTATTCCTATATTCAAGTGTTTCTACATTGATACTGTTAGAACGTATGCATGTGCACTTCATTTCTGGAAGTACGTGCAGCGACGGATATATAGCAGCCTTTAGAAAGATCCGTGAAAAGTGCTCACTGCATTTTTTGAGGTTGTCTGCTTCTTTCTGTGCAATCGAGGAGGGTCATAAAATATCCTAGACTTTGTCTATACATTCCTATTTCACCATCAGCTAGACTCAACCCCAACGATGTAGGATTATCGCTGTTAATAGAAACACAATAAAAGCATAGTACCATGATTTGCAAAATGTACATATGTTTATATAGCAACTACTGAGGAAAATCAACCTCGTAGAGTCGCACAACAGTAAAAAAAACACGAGGGAGATGCACGAAAAAACTCTAAAGAAAAAGATCAGTGAGTATAAAAAGAGCGGTTTGAATTCTTTGAGAAAAAACACACAGCCTTTTGCTACTTTCCCCTGAAAACCAATATGATTTTTATAGGGAAGAATAATGTATACAAATGTAGTATCTACAAGTGTGCAAGCATGTCAATTTTTCAAAGTAAAAGATTTCAGACGAGATTATATGAGTATAAATATGAATGTGTAAAGAAAATGTTTTCATATAGGATACGCCTGTATACTCCATTCATATAATTTCTAAAAATGCACAATTTTTTAAAATACCCAAAAAATCTTTAAAGAGTTACACTCGGGTAGACTCCAACTGCTATCTTTCAACAAATCAAAAGCTTATCTTCCTCCTTACTCTTTACAAGTATTTATTTTCTAACCTACAGTTTTTCCATATAGTACATGCATATGCACATTAACTTGTAGATGCATCTATTTTTTCAGTACGCCATACACACAATAGTGTTAAAACATATAACTGTGACATGCTTCATCTACAAAGAGCTTTCTCAACGTCAAACCCATTGACATGTATTGCGTGAACAAATTTGTTACAAATGTAAATCTGCATATAAAGTTCAAATTCTTTATAAAAGACCGTACAGATTTACATGTAGGATAGCCTTCAACTATTGTTCACATATTGTATGTACTTGAAAACTAGATATCTCATACATAACATACGTACGTATATATAGGTTGCATGAAATTTATACTGATACCGAACATGAACATTTTTTGAAAAGAAAAATATAATTTTTGTATTTTGTATATGTACCAGTAGTTATAGCAAATTATTGTTAATATACACAGGGTTTTTCAGTTTCCGTCAATACATTTAAATCAATTCCGATTCATACAACAGATAAAGTTACGCTACAATTACTGCTACAAACTTGTCACATTCGTTACAGATGTGCCTTACAGTCTCCTTCAGTGCATCCTTCTCTGTCGTGCGTGTTCCGAACGTATAAGTATATTAAATGTAAACTTATTTCATGTACAGCCAGAATCATTTGCAATATAAAAAAGAATAAATTTATAATGACTAGGCCAACCCACACATGAAGCTATTTTAAATACGCACTATTTGTCAATGTATTTCCTTTAAGAATTAAACTCATTGTTCCCTTATGACGGAATCTGTGAATTTGATAAATCCGACACATGCGGCTGTAACATGGCTTTTTTGTATACAGCTGCAATTTTTTTGTTCAAGTACCTTCAATAACGAAGCACATACAGATAGTACAGCCTTAGAATAGTATACTTACATATATTTTTTCAAAAGCGGCGTTTCCGCTTGCAAAAAGAGAAGCTGTACTTACGTAATTGTCTTGTGCAAAATTAAACACATGTTGACAGATTTTCTAATATGCACACAAAGATTTTCAAATTTGCACACAAGAAGAAAAGGATCCATTGCAGAAAGGCGGTGGAGTACTTAACAGAAAATGTGCATTTTTGAAGTATCTTATTATAATACATACGAGTTGAATCGGGAATGTTGATTTGAGCTTTAGTCTTCCAACATTCTTGAGGTCTATCCTTGAATGAATAATGGAGGTATAGATGTACATAAATATCATATATGTACTATAAATAGTAAGATTGAATGCTATATGGAGCTAAACAATATGTATCTACATAAAGAAACACAAGATCATTTTACCGATTTCAAATTCCCATGGCGTAACAATATAAGTATAGCGTTACTAAAATAAATTATTATTTGTAGTGTCGTCGGCTGACTTTAAAGTGGCTGGTAGTGTGTCTAGTGAACAACTTATTTCTAATAACAAGTTAACTTGTAACATCCATGACCACACAGATAAAGTCCTTTATTTTAAAGTACGCATATATTTAATGACGTTTCTTTATACAAAAACGAAAAACTACACAGAATCACACGAACTTATATAAATTGATACAATGCTAAGTTCTTGGCTGACACTTTATTTTCTTGTAATTGACAGTGCATTGTACCTCGTAAAGTACAACACTCAATCTTCCGAACTTTAACAATACATGTATTGCATATCTAAAATGCATTACGTTGAAATACTGCATCCACATAGAGTAATAACGTGAGAGGTAATACATGCAGTGTTCTAACATATACATAAATGCAATATATTCTCTGCTATAAATTCTTTGGTTAGAATTGAATTGTGCACTGTGTACAATTATATTAGTTTTGAAAACTTGGAAACATGGAACCGCATGCCTGCGTATCTATGTAATTCCATATAAAGGGCAGAATATGGCTGGATTCTTGTACGTTCCTACAAATGCTTTCATTATACGACCAGACTTGCTGCTGCTTCTTATCACACAACCACATAATGTGTTGCTGACTGCTTAGAAATCCCAAGGTACTGTTTTCTATTTTCCATTTCACGGGACTTTATAAGTATACATATAGTACACAGCAGATGCTATGTTCCATATAACACACATCACGGTTCCATAATGTTATAAGTATCTACACATAATGTGCCTGGTTGTCAGGAGTTCGTATTTATAGTTACATATTATACCCTTGTACATTCGCTTACACATAACCTACACATTGTATAATATATGCTACAAAGATTATATACAAGGAAGTATGTGCAGTATCATAAGAAGATTCCTAGAAAAGACTGAGCTCAAGAGAGAAGAGGAGTGTACATATGTAGGAGACGGACGGCATGAAAAATGATTGCAGATGGTATTAAATTATTAATGAAAGTATAGTTCAAAAGTTTGCAGAATTAATTCTACGGCACATACTCGAAAATTTCAAGAGATATAATTAATTACGTGAACTGTTCGCTTGACTCGTCTTAAATCTTTCACTTAATCCACAATCATTTGAGGCCTAATTAATTCCTCCACGGACACACAGACATTTTCATAAACCTTAGTGCTCACTTGTGAAATATATGGAACAATAATGTTAAGCAAATAAAAGATCAGAGTCTTAAGTATACGCAAAATGTAATATAATATAGCTTACAAGGATTACAATGTAAACCTTACAATGTATATAAATTACATTGTTAATGCAAATCTGACGATGAGACAACTTGTATCTTACAATGCAATACAAGGAATTGTTATACATATATAATTATAGGGCCCTATATATATGTATGTACAAGGATCCCTATTAATCCCACAAGTATCTCCACTTTATATAATTAAAATCCTTCTTGGCTGTTACACTAATAATTATACATGGGGAATACCACAGGAAGAGAGAAACTCGGCTCTCAAAAGGATTACCGTCCATCGGCGGGAGTCAAGATGAACGAAAGGAAATTACCACCTCCGAATCACCAATCTGATGATGAATCTCGAGGAAATCGTAAGTTATAAAGACATAACGATATTACATATAATGTTCTTCTACAAATACAACACGATCTGAAGTATTACTAAGTAAACGAGATTTTGCAAGGGCGACATAAGTTCAGAGCGAACGCTAATCGCTACGTTGGAACTAATGATATTAAGTCGAAGGAACAAGGCTGTCAAGAAAGTAGGATATGTAATAATAAGCTATTTATTCCCATTTTGACTGACATAATTATGTGAGGTTTTGTTTTATCCTCAGCTCAGCTGTCCTTGCTTTTCCACGTTCCCACCGGTAACCCTCTATGTATATAGCATGGTATATACTAAACAATATAATATAATTACACGTACCAGCTATTCCCTATATAAATATAAAGCCGTCTGGCTGTCTTGGCTTGACTGCCTGACGGCGAGAGGAAGTGCATTGCGAAGTGTGAGAATCATCAAGAATTCATTGAAGACGTCAAAAGCTCAGCTTCTTAGAGGAAGTTACACTCTTGCCCCCTTGGGTCTACAGTGGCACAAGTAAATTGCTGCATACTATTAAAATCCTCTCCATTTATCTATATGTTGTACTATTGTAATATTTCTCTATTTTCCCCTACTTGTTCTATTCTTTTCCTTTCTTATATACCTTCCCTTCTCATTCGACTATTCCATCACCATTTCAAATGGTTATACCATTACACTCCTGATTGCTCGTGGCTGTTAAAAAACTTTTCACTAAGCGCACTAAGTGACTATACCGGCAGTGTCAAGAGTTTTGAAATTTCAGTGTGAATTTCGACAGTTCTTGAAGGTTGAGTAAATCCTACTGACAGACTACAGATATGTTATTATGTTCCTGTGCAAAAACCCACGATCTATCCGTACGTTATATCATCAATGCAACAATGCGGATAAGGATTCCAAACTTCCGAACCAATTATGTAAATATCAATGCTTTTGTAGATATGATGATATAAAATACGATTTCAAGTCGTCTCAATAAGTTACAATATCTTATCTTATATGTATAATACCTAAATGCTTACATACTGTTTTACAAAAGGAATCCTCTACACATAGAAGTTAATGCACGATGGTTGTATAGGCAGTCAAGCTATATACATGGACGAGCATAATACATGAGAATTGTTATGAGGAATTGCCAACAAATGCGTAAACCAATATATTTTTCTGTAGTATACTTATATAATAGCACACAGATACACAGGAGCAAACAACAGTGTAATGTAAAAAGGGAATTTGTGTTTTCCTACACTTACGTAGATACTTCAAGAGCATACTTAAAATCCGACAGCTTTACCACAACTGACAACATCCAGTAAATATAAAGATTCGCTGTATAGATTTATTCCTTTCACAACATACACTATTTTCGTATACTCCACTCGAACGTGTGGAGTCCATCGGAATACAAAAGGATGTTTTTAGAACGCAACTACTACAGTTACCGTTACACACCTTCACTCATTTCCATAGGAGCATGTTTTTAGTAAGGGCAAAGAATTTCAAATATTATTACAACCACTCTTATGAGTGTTTTTACTATAGTGTATTAAGAATTCTCAAAGCTATGTTAGTGTCAGGATTTAAAATATTAGTACAACTATATTGAGCGCAATGTTTATTAATATGTATCTATTGGAAATATTAGTAGCGCTGCTACTCATCACTGCCCTATAGCTACACCGCTACACGGTATTCATATCTTGCACTGCTACTGTGTTGATGGTAGTGTATTTAAAAGTGGAATAATAATTGTGGAGTAAAGCAGACTGTATGGTTAAAAAATATTCCGCTTATGCGAAGACTTCCTTAGTTCAGCCCGAATGTCAAAGTATGGATGGGCATGAGAGGACAGACAAGAAGATGAAAGATGAATGATTACTTGGCAGCGGTGCCAAAATATTTCGAATCTTGTCAAAGGCAGAATAAGCAGCCGTAACAGCAGAATCGTGGTACTACAAGTGTAGCTACATTGCTATTATTACCCTCTAAACATGACTATTACATATTTTATAAATATATATGCTGGTATATTACACAAAAGGAAACGCATCGCCACGCATATAGAGAACGGTATTGAGAGAGGAAGTCCCAAAAAAATCATTTTTACCCGCTTCTATATTTGTATAGATACAGGAAACTAAAACTCGCATGGAGTAAAAATACATATGTACGAGATAAAATCTAAGCTATAGTAAAAGTATGCGCTAGAAAAAATCTTAACCGTTATATATAAATAAATAACATTAGCAAACTTTTTCTACTGTCTGTCTTCAATAATAATACAATGCATGTATGCATATACAACAGCTACAGGGCAGGAAGTACATTGCAAGATATTGAACATCAGTTGAAAACTGATGCTTAACTCCTTTGGTGTATAGGAAGCAGAAAAACTGCAGTCGCATTCTGTAGAAATAGTTTGTTACTATTGCTGTCTTTAAGTTACATGTTGGTATAGTAGAGCCATGTTACACAAAATCACTACCGCTGGATTTTTCTTCTGGAAAAATCCATCTTTCACTGTTCTTATCCGATCTGCAAGCTCCAAAAATGCTAACAAGCATGTTTTTATGTAGTAATTTAGAATGATACATTATTCTTAATTCTACACCTTCACGACATTGTTAATATGTAATTTCGATACACAGGTCGTTAATATTTTAGTTGCATACTTTAAATATTAAATTCACTTTATAAAAATCAAGGTATTAAATACAGCTAAACGTGATTTTTCATATCTACTTTTTCAGTTTAAGCTTCTGCTAATTTGTTTGAACGAATTTCTCCATATTATAAAGGAAATACAGTTGAATGACAATATTAAATATAAATTTGCAAGTTCCACATCACTAAAAGAAGCAAAGGAAAGGAACATTCGAAAATAATGAGAACATTTCGTAACTCAATAGCAAATTGAAACCCAATAACCTTCTCCGAAGGGAATAGCATGCCGGCGTTTTCTAAAACAAACGGGGAGTATTATAGGGAACTGTCACTAAGAGAAACTCTCGAGATATATGGTGAGAAGAGGTTGCCGGTAAAGTGGAGACAGAAAAGGAAAGAGAATTTAATGGGAAAAATGACTGATGATGTCAAGTAGAAAAAGACAGACGAATGTAATTTCACAAGTACAATGTAAATCATCTTGGCTAATGGCTACACCAAAACGATTAGTAATGCACGATTGAATCTCTGCTCCCTCGCACTTACTTCTCTTTGATTTCCATACGTATGTACATACGTGTACTACATATACATATAGGCAGTACATTATAATAACACATGTAAAGCCTTCTTTAGGATCACGTATTTTAGAAAACTGTTCCATTAGAACTTTTCTTCTTCTTCTTGGTAATTGCTCTTTATAGTATGTGTAATCGTCCTTTCCCTGAAAATTGCAGGACTTTTAAATCAGATGAGAATCTATCTTCTATCGGTTTGTGCACATGAAATTTATGTAGTCAAGTTAATAGCGGGTGCTATGTACGCTCATCGCTATAAAATTGACTAAATTGCTTTATAATTACAGGGCTTATACCAATTAATGACGCCTTTAAAAATAATGCCATACCAACTCGAACTTCTATTATCCCAAGGTCTTTTCCTCTATGACGTCTTCAATCGAAAGGACCAAAGTTTTCTTTAATCCAAAGAACCACCTTTATATAATATTTACCTCCATTAATATCACTGCCATTAGTACATCATCAAACAAAGGCCATTATTATTGGTGTCTAAAAGGAAAAATGAAGGGCCAGTTTTTAAAAAATACAGACGTAAAGGAACATAAGCAGCTGGAATTGTTTTCTTTTTACACGATGAACACACTCGGTTGCTCTTCATATCAAGACGAACTTCCCAGCCTAATGGATATTGACGGGCTTGCTCTTCCCAGTTCCTATGGGATTAAACGTCCTTACTTGTTATATATAAGCACTAGCCAGTAGTGGAGATATAAAACCCTAGGAATTGAGTTTTTTACAAATGTATAGTAGTAGGATTGGCAATAGGTTTTCTTGGATTGCATTGAGAAAGTATAGATCTGGATACTATTTTATCTCGAGTTTTTTTCTTATTCCTTCTCCACTCAAGTCACCTATATCAAATAGGATTTAAAACTAAATTATTTATCTATAGCATCTCTCTTTCTCTCTCTCTCATTCCTCTTCCTGCTGTCTTTCCATCTTCCATAGCTCTTATCGGATTTTACCGAACTCCCGGGAAAATTCCTTTTACTTTACCCCCGCCCCTTTCACTTATACTCCCATCCAGACCATGTCTGTTTATCTGTGTGGAAAAACAAGCTAAATGACTCCGCTTGACTGATGGTAACTTTTCTTGGAAAAAGAGAAAGGCAAATGAAAACAGTAGGATCATGTTACCTTAAACGCTCTCTCATTTTTCCAATTCTACTCATCTTGTCATTACTGCTACTCCTTACAGTAATCCACTCTGAAGGCATTGCATTACAAAACCAATGAATCGAACAAATTCTCGAGATCGGAAAATTATCCGTCGAATTCCATGTATCGTGTTTTATTTCAGTTTTCAATTTTTTCATCCTCAAAAAGCTTTAGATATTTTTATGCCGTTTAACTATTTTCTAGACCCTTAGAATTTGTCAATGTATTTTATTATTTTTCCCCGTATCTAATTTTCTTGTACACTAATGTTCTTCTCTATAGACTCGAGTACTTCATAGAAACTGTTTTACTCACAAATACTAAACGGTATGTATATATATAAGTATATGTACTTACACAACTTTTATCCTAATCAGTTTCATCAAATTAAACAAAAATCATACAGAAGTTTTCAATTAAGCTCTCATTTGGTGGCTAATTGAAAATCTGTATGCACATTTCCTCACAGTTGCAATAATCAGTATATACATATGTGTATAAGTATACGAAGGAACTGAACAATAACCGTAGGACGCACGACACAGTTCCGTAGGACCAATAATTACTCTTTAATACACCCATAACAGCTGTTTCCACAGTAGTAGTCGGTAAAGAAAGCAGAAAATGATTCTCAGAAGCGACAAATGAGCCATAGCTTAATACAATAGCAACCAAAAGGTTACTGAACGAATTGCAAATGAGGTCTGTTCTTATCGGCGTTATTTGTCGTTGCCATCAAACAAAACTGGATACAAACTAAATAGTGAGGAATATTGACGTAGCTTTTCTATGATTGAAGTGTGTCCAGGTAAAATAATGGATTGACATGGAAGTGTATTTAAATAAATGGCGAAGGAGACAGACTTGTCACCGCGTATAGCCTTTTCAGTTATAGATGAATATCAAGTTAAGGTGTAACATAATACACATTTGATGGAGGACAGATAATAGTAGTAGTGTAAATAGAAAGTGGAAGATTTATATGGTAAATATGTTCTGCAAGTATGCGCATAACTGTACTGAGATGAATGTCGACGGTTTAAAAAAACATATTAGCAATAATTATGCGTATAGTAAAGTCCGTCTCTGGAGACTCTGTTTGTGGCTTACCTGAGTGGACTCCATTAGTGGACTGAGTGTCAGGAGTTCCGTTGGTGGACGCTGAAGGTGTTGTCGTGGCGGAATTACTTTCCACCGACTGACTCTTCCTCTGGGACAAGTAACCCTTCTTGAATAGCACGTCTTGTCTCGGCGTCGTTATCTTCGTATACTCATCTACAGAGAAGCACACAACGTTATCAGCATTGACATCACTGAGTACATACAACAATTTCGACAATTTGTCAACGCAAATATTTCATAGATAAATATAAATATTATCTATTATCATGTCACAATACTAACATTTCTCCTTATATTTCTTATAAACTACTACATCATCCTACTCCCAATAATATACATATGCTTTTTCTGGTTAACTCACACGACAATCCTTCATTCTGTCATTCAAAACGAAGTATAAACTACAGCAGAAACACCCTTTACACGTCAAGTTGGATTTGCTATCGACTCGTCAATCCAAATTAGCTAGTAGGATATACACTTTATAATTAAAAAGCAAACATTTCCTAATTTTGCATTAATTATTAATCGCCCTAATTATAAACATGTACACAAGAAAACAGGATTCAGATGTGAGAGTGATAAAGTGAAATATCAGCATTAGTATAAGCTGCCTCAAGAGAATCAATAAAATTACCGAGCGCAGGTAATCATTTGCAACTTCTCGTCGAATCCAGACGTCAACACTTAAAATTCGCCGTGCTTTACTGGTATACACTATATTCATGAAGTTAAACTTATACTCAGCAGAAGAAGAAAATCAAGTGGAAAATTTCTTTTAATCTAACCTTGAAGTATATAGAAAATAATGATACTACGTACAACTGAACTTACAAGAATTTTGCGTGTTTGCAAAAGCAACTCTAAATGTTTATAACATATTGTTGCTCGTTGTGTAATTTGCATCCATGTGTTGGAGTAATTATCATTAAGCTTGCTAAAACATGTGTAAGGAATGAGAAATGTTTTTATGTAAATACATTCTATTTAAAGACTCACGTTATCTAAAAATGCAAAATTTATTTAAATAGCCAATACACAATAAATTGAAGTCCTTAATTTGTTTATTCCTTTATATCCTTTTAGTATTTATTTATGTACGAAAGTTATCTATTGCCTGGAGTCTTCACAAAATAGCCAAACATGTGTAATAATAATGTGTGTACCTGCACAAAATAAACTAAATACATACATACGATACTACAGTAGTTCAGATGATATTCTATAGATAGTTTCGACTGAAATATTTTCATGTGTTTTGAGGGTAAATATCTACACATAGGTATTGATGTGCGTACAAACAAATTTACCAAGGAATATTTACAATTTTATCGTGTTAGTTATTTTCCTTCACACAGGAAGGAGTGAAAAATACGACGAGAAGCTCGTTCACTAACTCTGCATTCAGTCTTCTTTCACTAGTCAGAACAAGCGGAATTTATAAATCCAAGGATTTGCCACATCATGCAGAAAATGTTGTGAAATAAGTGTACATGCAGGATACACAACGAATTCAGATAGAGGTTTTACCCAAGTATTTTCAGCCTTAAGGTAAAATAAGCAAACACGCACGCACGCAAAAATAGGAAACGGAACAAAAACAGCGGAGGAGGTTCAATGGAGAGAGCTAGCATTATCAACTCTATTTCATTCTACACCCTCATCGGTGGGATTATTCACATATAAATACACACATGCCCACACATGCAATATAAATACACAAGGAATTATACAGCAAAGCCCCATTGATCCAATGGACAATAAAGATAAAGCCATAGTTATGTTCCCCCCATAATAATGAAATATGCACGACTAACATGCATGTTTACACTTAAAAAATCAAAACTATTACAGAAAAATGTTATTTATAAGCACAAACATACCTACGAAGAAAAAAATCATGTGCACCTGCAGCGAGTAAAACCACATGACTCAACACATGCTCCATGAATGAGTAAACCCAACTGCAACGTTACTTTACTTACACACCACAAAATCACATGAGTTTTCACTCCTTCGCTGTTCAATCACAAGATTTTCCATGTGAGCCCTTTTCTTAAATGTACTCTATATCCTGTATGCATTTCCGTAGATACAGAGATAAAGAATTCCTAAAGTATAGTGAAATCAGTATCAAAGCATAAATATATACAATGGTTGAGCATGCAGAAATAGCGCTTTAGTAGATATAAATATATTAAGCCATCTGCACGTACTGTACACATGAGTCGCAATTGAAAAAAACCATGCTTGTTCCTAATGTTGTCTTTTGGAACAATGTCAACAAATTTAAGAGACTTTAGTATTACAATTGTCCTGCCGAATTATTCCTCCCAGTAACTTTCTTTGTCTCAATGGTTTTGCCAAGCTATTAAATTGAAATACAAGACAATTTCCGAATAGAATTCCTCGACAAGCTATAAACAAATAGTTCTACAAACCAACAAGTCACAATAAACTTAAATATACAAATTAAAATTGAAATGCAATAAAATCATTCAAAAATGTTAAAGGATGCTAAAACAACTCTACAAATCTCTGAATATCATTTTTTAATTGTGGTAATAATAATACCTCTTATGATTATGCAAAATTTACTTGGTTTAACAAACATTAGTTTAGTAACACTCACCTTGGTTATAAGATGGTCGATTAGGTCCCTCGCCGTTCTGCCCCTGTCCTGCTTGTCCGCCATTTTGGTAATAATAAGATCCGTAAGGTCTGGGTTTCCGGAACCGTCCACCACCACCCCCGTATGTTCGAGAGGAGTAGTGGTAACTTCCGCCACCACCACCCGTTGATCCACCACCATTGCTGGTAGTGGTGGCAGGGTTGGTAGAGGAAGAGTTGGTGTTGGCAGTACTGGTAGCTTCGCCCCCATTATTTGCACCATTATTGGAAGCGGCTGGAGTGGTGGCGTTGGGCGGACCGCTAGTTCTACCCCCTTCGCCGCCTTCCCCACCACCATTATGACTATTATAATGGTGTTGATTATTGCGGTAATTGTTGTAATTATTTCGTCCGCCCTGGTAGTAGTTGGAGTAATGTCCATTGTGGTAATTCGAGTCCGAGGATTTCCCTTGTGTAGAGGAATAGTGCTGGTTGCTGTGTTGTTGAGATGATGAGTAGTGATGGTGGTGGGGCTGATGATGGTGGTAGTTTCCATGGTGGTTGTTGTACCGGGAGGAGTTGTTGTAGTGGGAAGATGAAGACTGATGGTTACCGCTGTTGTAGTGATGATGATTGGGATGATGATGATGATGATTACTTGTTGGTTGTGAGTCCACGGAAGAGGCCGTGGAGCCCGTGTTAGTTGTAGGAGTGGTCATGTTGGTGGGACTTGAGCCGATGCTTGGATGATGATTAATTTGGTCACCTAATTTCCCATTGACCATCTTCCCTCCATTTAGCACGCTATTATCGTCACCATGGTCGTCCCTCAGTTTCAGTGACATTTGAATTCCTCCGGCTAAACCGTCTAATTCCTCCTCTTCGTTTGCTGAAATTTCTCCTGTTTAAAACAAAAATAAATTCACAATTAATAAACGACTATAACAACATCGTACAATAATAACGTCACATATGTATAATTATAAAAACAATCTAAATCCGAATTCGAGACATGTTTCAAGATTACCAAAATCCATCATGCAAAAGAAAAATGACGTTGAATCACAATTTAAGTCCTCATTTCCGACAGCACAGTTTTTCACCCCGAAATATACAGATTTCATTTCCTACAACTAATGAGGTCATATATTCTCTGTATTACAATGCTATTGGCAAATGTTTCTCCCCAAAAATACACAACCAAAACCTTCATTACATGACGCTTCCACCTCCATCCCTTATCTCAACAACAGCCACTCCACGTGTTCCCGAACATTATCCGTACAAATTTTTACCACTTTTCGCTCAATCCCCGACAAACTAACAAGTCCCTATAAAGTGCTATACTAGCTGGAGTACCAACAGAGAAGCGAAGAAAAGTATGGAGAGGCTAAAGCCAAAGGAAATGGCAGGAATTTTTCAAGCATAACAAAGCTACGTAGTTTGTGTTGATTGAGAAAGCACTGCAGGGCTATATGTACATCTACATATGGAGTTAAAAAAGTCCCACGAACAATTCAGCAACTTCTGTATAACCCTTAAACATACAAGAAATACAACAGTACTATGGCTCGTCATCCCATACATACAGAAAGAAAGAAGAAAAGAGACGTAAGTAGGCACAGACAGACGACTTGCTTTTTGCGAGTAAAAGTCTCTTAGTATACCTAGCAGTAATATGAGTGGTGGAGCTACTACAGGTTCGCCTTCCTCACAAATTTCTCTTATGTACACACTTGTAAAATGTATATTGTTATACAAATTCCTACATATCCCTAATACTAGGCCGATACTTATAAGTAAGTATATGCAAGAGACTTAGAGGAGCGTGGCAATGATAAATCCCGCAACTCATGCTGTTTTATGACAGTCCATTCAATTTAATGGGCTATAAATCTTCAAACGGACAAGATGAAACTCTATTATGTACACTCGTATATTATAGTCTGCCACCCATATTTCCAAATGTATCTATATGCCCTGCATATTATTAACGCTATGTGCTCGACTTCTGTGTGTTAGTATGCACATGCTTGTCCCTACCCTTGGAAATAGTCTATGGGTCCTATGGATAGTAATGCAAATATTTTTAATACACTACATATAGTTATAGCTTTAATGTCATAATTATATTATTTTCAAACCAAAGTATATTATAGATTGTGCAGATAGACAGCGTTTTTTTCTACGCTTTTTTAATAAATAAAACACAAATAGACCTGGTGTTAACATTGCATGCACCACTCCATTATAAACAGCCAATGTATCTCTAATTTCTATGACTATAATATATGGAACTATGTATATTACAAATATAAAATCCCAGGATCCCAATTGGCGTTAACTTTGGCTCATTTTTTATGGACTGAAGTATATGGGAAAGGTGGTCTTCCGTAATAAAACCACATATCTACGGGCTGACTTACACGAGAGCAAACACGTACTTAATACACCACCACGTATAGTATCTATGTATGTATTCACATCTACAAGCTCCACCAGTGGGCTAATCAAGTTAAATCCTATCAACTTCGCAGCTACAAAATACAAGCGCCTTGGGAACGTGAAATCGCATTTAATGATAGCCAGCCCATTAACAATGAATTCATTAGCGTCAGTATAGGGGGAAAACATGATCCACTGCAGTCAATACGATCTCGTAGAATAATAAAAGCCCGAGTCTACTGGACGGAATTTCATTGCTACCACACCGGCAATCATAATAATCCTACAATATACGCAAGTCATAAGTCATTATACGGCTTTAATTCAAGATAAATGGACGACCACCTACTAGGCATGAGTGTCTCGATTGTTTTTAAATTCTCGATAGTCTCGATCTCGATTGAGGCAAACATATCGAGAACGAGAATTTTAAAAATCGAGACATCGAGAATAAAATCATATCGAGACAATCGAGACTGACAAAAATTATT
>JAQGAK010001162.1:0-38845 GCA_034696945.1 Lipothrix lubbocki
AAACGCCAATTTATTCAAGTATAAACGCCGATTTATTCAAGTAAAAACGCCGATTTAATCAAATAAAAACGCCGATTAAATCAAGTAAAAACGCCAATTTATTCAAGTATAAACGCCGATTTATTCAAGTAAAAACGCCGATTTAATCAAATAAAAACGCCGATTTAATCAAGTAGAAACGCCGATCTATTAAAGTAAAAACGCCGATTTAACGAAATAAAACCGCCGATTTATTTGAGTAAAAACGCCGATTTTTCTACGTTTTAAACGCCGATTTAGTTAAGTAAAAACGCCGATTTAATCGAATAAGAACGCCGATTCTTTCAAGTAAAAACGCTGATTTTTTCCAGTAAAAACGCCGATTTTTTTATGTAAAAACGCGGATGTAATTAAGTAAAAACGACAATATATTTAAGTAAAAACGCCGATTCATTCAAGTAGAAACGCCGATTTATTTAGGTAAACTCCGATTTAATGAAGTTAAAACGCCGGTTTTTTAAGTATAATCGCCGATTTATTTAAGTAAAAACGCCGATATTTTCAAGTAATAAACGCCGATTTAGGTTAGTAAAAACGCCGATTTAATCGAATAAAAACGCCGATTCTTTCAAGTAAAAAGGCCGATTTCATCAAGTAAAAAACTGCGATTTATTTAAGTAAATCTCCGTATAATTCTAGTAAAACCGCCGATTTTTTAAAATAAAAACGCCGATTTATTCAAGTTATAACGCCGATTTCATCCAATAAAAACGCCGATTCTTTCAAGTAAAAACGCCGATTTAATCAAGTAAAAACGCCAATTTATTCAAGTATAAACGCCGATTTATTCAAGTAAAAACGCTGATTTAATCAAGTAAAAACGCCGATTTATTTGAGTAAAACGCCGATTTTATCAAGTAAAAACGCCGATTCTTTTAACGAAAAACTCAGATTTAATCAAGTAAAAACGCCGATTCATTCAAGTAAAAACGTCGATTTTTTCAAGTAAAAACGCCGATTTATACAAGTAAAAACGCCGATTTATTCGAATATAAACGCCGATTTTTTTATGTAAAAACGCGGATGTAATAAAGTTAAAACGACAATTTATTTAAGTAAAAAAGCCGATTCATCAGAGTAGAAACGCCGATTTATTTAGGTAAAAACGCCGATTTAATGAAGTAAAAACGCCGATTTTTCAAGTATATTCGCCGATTTATTCAAATAAAAACGCCGATTTTTTTAAGTAATAAACGCCGATTTATTTAAGTAAAAACGCCGATTCAATCAAGTAAAAACGCCGATTTTTTCAAATAGAAACGCCGATTTTTCAAGTAAAAACGCCGATTTAATCAAGTAAAAACGCCGATTTATTCAAGTATAAACGCCGATTATTCAAGTTAAAACGCCGATTTATTCAAGTAAAAAGGCCCATTTATTCAAGTAAAACGCCGATTTTATTAAGTAAAAACGCCGATTTTTTCAAGTAAAAACGCCGATTTATTTAAGTAAAAACGACGATTTATTCAAGTAGAAACGCCGAATTATTTAGGTAAAAACGCTGTACTTTTCAAGTAAAAACGCTGAATATATTAAGTCAAAACGCCGATTTAATCAAGTATAAACGCTGATATATTCAATCAAAAACGCCGATTTAATCAAGTAGAAACGCCGATCTATTCAAGTAAAAACGCCGATTTAATCAAATAAAAACGCCGATTTATTTAAGTAAAAACGCCCATTTAATCAAGTAAAAACGCCGATTTATTCACGTAAAAACGCCGATTTATTCACGTAAAAACGCCGACTTTTTTCAAGTAAAAACGCCGATTTTTTTAAGTAAAAACGCCGATTTAAGCAAATAAAAACGCAGATTTAATCCAGTAAAAACGCCGATTCTTTCAAGTAAAAACGCCGATTTAATCAAGTAAAAACGCCGATTTTTTCAAGTAAAAACGCCGATTTAATCAAGTAAAAACGCCGATTTATTTAAGTAGGAACGCCGGTTGTTTAATGTAAAAGCGCCGATTTAATCAAGTAAAAACGCCGATTTAACCATTCAGTTCTTAATGCTCATCTCGATGAACAACCTTCAATTTTTACTTATAAAATTTCCAATGTTTTACTAATTTTGTCACTTCTTGTGTCTAAAATGATCGTCTCGACCGGATACATCTTAAAAAAGCTATTTCGTAAAAATCGGCAAGTAACTTTCTCAGATAAAAATCGTCATTTTTCTAGTACAGTGATTTTTTTTGCAACTTTTTGGCCTTTTACTGTCAATACGATCAATTTTGTCTGAATATAACCAAATTTGATTTTTGTTTAGAATTCGATTTCCAATCGAATATTACCGATTTTGTTCCGATCGGACAAAAATTTAGTCAGATATAGGCTGTCAAAATTTTGAAAATCGGCCTCCTGCGACAAAATGAACTAATTTCCACAGTTGAAAAAATACTTTTCTGAAAAGTGATAAAAACGTCACGTAGTGACGTCACTACGTAAAAACGTCACTACGTGACGTTTTAGAGATTTTCGATCCAGATTAAAAAATTGTAAAAAAAGTTTAAATTTCGAAAAAATATGCCCCGGCCCAGTTGGGCTCGGCCATGTCAAATTCTGAAAATGGCCATTTTTGTTAAAATCTTGTAGAAAGCATTTGATTATCTTTGTATGTGGAGACTTAGACCAATACAGTATATACAAGGGGTCCCAGGTGAACAAAACTGTCAAAAACAGGCTTGGTGTGTGGAGGGTTAAGAAATCATTTGATTGGCGTTGGAAAGATTTTGAAATATAATGGGAGCAGATTTCGTTTCGACTGCAACTTTAAGAAGTTACCTATATGATTTGTAACGTTGTTTGTAACAACTGTGGATATCTGATTTGACGCTGTACACTGTACACATACTCCATATCATGGTTATATCATGAAATTTAATATTATTTTATAGACAGAAAGCTTAATCTATGTATTCATGGATCATGTACTCAACGTTATTGTGTTGTGGTGACAATGTACATACAATAGAAATATTAATAAATAATAATAATTTAATTATTTTAATGTTTTTACATCTCAATACATGTATTTGATGTTTCAACGGAATCGATCCTTAATTTTTTCAAAAACCTATTATGTTTGACAAATTGGCTAGACATTCTGATTTTTTATCAAAATTCAAATAAAATTTCAAATTTTTTTCAAAATTTTAATTTTACTTCAAAATTTTAGTTTGCGCATCATAAAGTAATCGAATCAAAACTAATAAACCGATTAAATTTGGAAAATTTGAGGTAGCCAAAATTGTTCTCCCGCGTCCCGCCCCCGCCTGTGCTTTCGCCAAAAAGCAAAAGAAATTTGAAGCTTTAACTTTTAGAAGAAGATCCTAAATCGTAATAAAACAGACTTCCGTTGTTGCGCACGCACGCATGTAAAAGAAGTTCCTCTTCAGAACTCTGGGCAAGTGCGTATGTAAAACTGTTAGGTGGCATGCCGCAATACTTTTAATTGTAAAGCTTATTATTTCTCGCTTAACTTCTTTTCATATGTTTTTACATTTAAAAAAAGCATAACAGATAATGATAATACCCATCAATAAATAATTAAATAATCAATCTCAGTACCTCTCCAAGCTCTATACGATAAGCAATAATAAGCAATGCTGGAGTCAGATTGTGAAAGCGATTCCACCACATCGCTGTCATCAATGTCAACTGCATCGGCTCACGCTTCTGCATCGATGCCGAATCGAAAGAGACACAATGATAGCTTGAAGGAGGTGGAGTCCTCTTTCAGCGTTTCCAAACGGATTCGCCGCGGCAATGATTTCCTCAGGCGTATTGAAGACACTGTACTGGGAATACTGGCTAGAACTACAAATGATCCTCCAACACGTGGAGATTTTATGAGCTTATATTCGTAATTATTAAACATTTATTTTTTCCAGCCTACTGAAATGCGATGATGGGATGAGCTTGATGATTAACATGTGTCCAATCTTATTTCTATCTCTATAGAGAAGTCTACCAGCAGATAGTTGCTGGAAGCCTGCGTATGAAGCGCAAACCTTCCGACGCTCTTGAATTTGACGGCCGTAAACACGGTTGTACACCCGATGAAATCTATCGCAGTCTTGAGAAGGCTATCAGGAGGAAACTTCGGGAAGTTGTTGAGGTTGTTGTAAACAACACATATGATTTGTTAAATATAACATTACTGAAACATTGTTAATAAACCCGTAAATATCACATATATTTGGGTGGTATTCCAAATCAATTGTCTACACAGGAAGGACAAGAAATGCTTGATTTACTTTCTTTCTATGCCAGTAAATTCGGGCTTTACAAACTACACGTTACTTTCATCGATGGAATGTTTTCATACATGAATCGGTGAGTCATATCGGCCATAAATCATGTAGTCATAGTCTTATCCTCCTCGTACATTTTGTATAATCAGCGTGAATTGTGGATTAGATGCTGGATACGAGCTGTTAGCCATGTTAGTGCATCAACATCCGAAACAATTTACTCATTTGCAATGACACATTGGCGGAAACTAGTATTCGAGGAGTTCAGGAAACAGGTGAGGTGTAGGTCGGATCTCGGATGTCAAACTCTGAATTTCTAATAATTGTCACGAAGATTATTCCCGCCTCCTTGTCCATCAGAATCAAATTATATTTTACAGCTTGCAACTGAATTTTCTCAACTACTCCAAAACTGTCGGGAGGATCTGAGCAAGGACCAGGAACTCATAAAGGCCATTGCGGATTCTTATATAGCAATGTGTATGTCTGGTTTTATTTTATTAGCATCTTGAAGAGATAGAAATGTACACTGTACCCATACTCGAACTATGTTACAACGTTTTTTCTGTTTTTTTAACGGGCATCTGCTGTTTTGAAATGAGAAAAAAAATTTTTGCAACACTTTTACAGCGAATACGAGAGAAGCTCCAACGTCAGCAGGAGGCAGCATAAACTTAGATATTTATTGTGAAAATTTCGAAATTCATTTCCTTGTGCATTCAAAACGTCATTATGCACGACTGGCGAGCCTTTGGACTAATGACAAAGCTGTCAGTACTTACCTGCATGACATTGAAAGCTACTTGGAAAATGAAAAGCGTGTTTGTACTGCTCTTTTTCATGAAACTACCATTCCCAAAGTCATCACTGTGATCTTGAACGTAACTAAATATTTTATTTTACACTTAAACACTTAGATTTAAAATAATTTTAATTGAAAAGTAAGTTAAACAATTTACTTTTATACAAAAGTATGTATATCTACTGTATATTGACTATTGACCATACCAAAATGCTGATTTGAATCATCCATTAATTCATCAGTCAATTTTTTTCATCTCTCAATTAGGAATTCATTCGTGAAAAGTCAGAATTTTTACTTGCCACTATTCCCAGTCTGATCGATGCAAATGATACGGCAGCGTTAAAAACAATGTTTGAGCTATTTATGAGACTGGAACAATACTCAATGAATCCATTCATACAAGTTTTTAAGGGAGATTTCATTCGCCGGAGCCTTGAGGCTGTGGAAACTTTTCATAATGCTGTTGTTAATAAGGTTTGTAATGAGTTATTACAAATTGCATATTTCTGTGATTATTCACAGAAAAAATTAGACACGCTTATGGGCTTTTTTGTCATCACCGAATATGTATTAATATGAATATTAAATTATTTTTCATGTTATTAATATTACCCCCATGATCTGGATAGGAAATCGATGGGAAGATCATACCAATTCAGTATGTCAATACATTGGTGATTGTCTGCCATTTTTACGACCGCATTATTTCCTCGTCCTTCAACAACCACGCCGACTTTCGCAAGGCTTTTGATGAAGCTGCAGTGATTTTTGTGAATCAGAACGTACATACTAAGTAAATACACCTGTTTGATTTACTTTAGTCAAAATGAGAGCATTGATTTCAGTTTTTACACCAACTATTAACATATCCGCTTTTAGACTCGGCGAAGACCAATACAATTTCAACAAGACACCCGAACTTCTTGGAAGATTCTCGCATGCGGTTTTGGTTAAGAATTCCTTGATTCCCCAAGAGGAAACGGCTAGTTCTATCGACAAATTGGTATGATTTTCTATAAGATTATAAGTACACACAAATAAAATTATTCCTTCGCCACGCCGCCGGCGGTAGATGTCGCTAGTAAATGTTAAAAATTGCAAACTGTTTTTTATTAGTTCCTTCTATTAAAATACACGGAAAGCAAGGATTCCTTCGAAAAGTACTACAATTGGAATCTCCTGAACCGCCTGATCAATAAAACGTCTTCCAGTGAGGAACACGAAGGAAATGTTATTACGAAAATTAAAAGCAATTTCGGTCAGGATTATTCAATGAAGTCCTACCAGTTGACTCAGGTACATTTACACACATGAATTTGCTGAAAAATTTTGGTTTATTTTTTTTTCAATACTGAAAAAAAACAATTAAGTAAGTCCCCGAACTATCAATATTTCAAGCATCGATTTTCAGGACGCCCGAATTTCCGATGAAATTTCTAGGAATTTCAAAGCCGCCATGGAAGAGAGCGAAAACGTACAGTTACAATTCGACTTTCATATTATTGTTTTTAAAAACGGGAGCTGCAAACTGCCTGAATGTCCGCCAATTAATATTCCACAACAAGTACTTTATTTATTAGTATTTTAACAACTATACACGCCTTTTTCTACAAAATATTAGAAATAAAAAATATTTAGAACTTAATGAAGAGGAGACAAGTAAGAATTAAAAGATAGAGGGCGGGGGCTAATCTGACAAACAATAAATTTTTGTAGCTTGCACCAGTAATGAACAGCTTTATCGAGCATTACGACAAGCAATACGAGGGACGAACTTTAACGTGGTACCACAATAAATCCTTTGGCGAGGTGATTTACAATGCTGGACAAAACTTTTCCAAGAAGTACACATTTACAGTTTCCATGTACCAAATGACCATTTTGTTCCTCTTCAATGAGCGCACCACGTGGACATTGGAAGACATGAAGGAAAGCACGCTGATCGAAGCCAAAATTTTATCGCAGGTATTACATTAAACTTATTGGTGTGTGTGTTTCGTACTTATATAATCTAAAAATTCATTACAAATAATGTACTTGACTTAAATAAAGCCGGCGAAGTATCTTAAAGTACCAATTTATATGTTGAAGGGATAGAAATTGGTACTTTAATACCTACCAAAATTTTTGATTTTCGGTTACTAAACCATTACATTGCCAGGTTTTGTCAATTCTGGAAAGAACAAAACTGCTGACTAAGACTAGCGGCGGTGCCTACGAACTATTCCAGAATTACAAGAGTAATAAACACAAGCATGATATCAATGTCCCAATTAAGCCCGACGTGAAATCTGGGTCGGAGGAGGCTGTCAATGATGAGGTCCAGAGCCAGCGAAATTTCCTCCTGCAAGCCGTTATAGTCCGTTTGATGAAAGCAAATCAATCCATGAGACACTCAGACTTAATTGCACAAACTATTGCAGCGGCTAGCAATATATTCAAACCGAATGTTGCTAGAATTAAGGTACATGTACTATGCACATAAGAAGTTTGTCTATTCTTTTATCTTACTTCTGTTATCTTCCTTTCAATTCCAGCGCACCATTGATTGCTTAATTGAGAAGGAGTACCTTCAAAGACATAGCGAGGAAGCTGACTTGTACCTTTATATCAGTTAATAGTATAGTGAGCTTTTGTCTAATTATTTTATGTACTAATTTGAGCAAATAGAACCTGTTTTCCATTATCTAGTTTTCAAAAATGCCATCAGTCTTATTGTATAAATCCTCTTCCTCCATTTTGCTGGTTTAAATTTTGCAGACATTTTGAAAATAAATCTATAATCTTAAACATTTTCAACAGAATGAATCTCAAAGCACACATTGGAATTCGTTGTTCTTTACAAAGAAGTGTTTTATTTCCGTTCTCGTGCGAAGTAGGTATATAGAATAATTATTTGGAAGACTATAGACGAAATTGTAATATTAACAGCACCAATTCATGTCTTGTTTTACATAATAATTTATATTTAGTTGAACCTGATTGAATACCATTTGTTAAACATTTTCATTTCACAATATTAATTAGTATTGCACACACAATTCCACCATATATAAAAATTTAAGGAAGATATAGGTAAATTTCATTAGTCTATTGTTGATAAGTACTATTGACGATTGACGAACCCAAACAATAATCTTTCTCTCACCCCTAATAAAACAGGGAGGCAGAGGCAAGATTACAAAAAACGAAAAAATATTGATCGAAAGCGTAGAAACCACTAGGGTATCACCGGGATATAATAATTAAGAACGTAAAGTTTAACAACAAAATTCTCATTATCTTATCTGATTAGGTACAGAGTTCTACGGATCGCGACGTTGAGAAAATAACTTTAATTTAGCTAAAATCTGTTTAAAATCTAAAAATAACTTGCTAAACAGAAAAAATGCAACAATTAAATTATGAGATGACTAATTATGAAAACAAATACCCAAGTACATGTTACATATAATTGTACCTGAGCGACAAACTTGTCACCGCTTATAGCTATGCCCAATGAAACTACAACTTTAAATTATTATTAACACTTATAATAAAATAAACTACATTTATACCCCATACTGTATCACCTTGTCATTAACTTGTACAACTTGGAATGTCTTTTGCTTTCATTCCCACGGAAAATTGGAAACTACATACACACAATTAAACGGAAACGGCAGGCGTCAAACTTGTAAAAAAGTCCGTATAAAAATCCGGCTCCGATCTTACGCATGGGAATTTTTGCAGAATTTCTTGTATTTTGAATTTTCTTCGCACATGTGGTGGTTGAAAGCTAAAACACATTCAATTTGCAATTTGGTATTAGTACGCAACATTTGTTTAGCTCACAAAACATTAAATAATTTAAAATTGAATACTTAATAAACTCTTACTTTTCGCTTTCAAGTCGCTTTCTCCTAGCCATGTTTAAAGCTGTTTGTCTAACAAGACCACCCACCACTCGTCGACTTAAAACCATCCCGTCAATTAGCGGCGTAGCAAATCCCATTCTAGATGTCATCGTCAAGAAAAATAAATTAAAATGAAGTCTAAAATGAAGTAATAATCCGAAATTACACATCGATAGTTACGAGCTACTATGTACCTTAATGATTGTCCTTCCATGTGTATTCTGAATAGTCCGTTTCTCATCGCCTGGATAAAAATAATCAGCCCAGGTTCAGTGGGTAAGACAGTTCCTTCCATTCCAGTTACGGTGTAAATAAGGCATAAGGTCCGCTATTAGAAAAATGTTGAATTAACTTTCAATACTACGCATGTACATAAGTAATCCGAAAAATGGTACCAAAATTAGCAATAAAATGTTACCTGCAGGAAAATGGAAGGAATCCTCAAAACTTTCAAGCCATACAATAAAAATTTTGGTATCACAGAACTTCCCCGCCAAAGATTTGCGAGACCTGGAAGTTTCCTCCAAGGTTGATTGCTGCTTCTCTGGCTCAGAAGAGGGAAGGCGGGCGCCAGGGGTCGCTTTCTCGTCGTTGTTTTTGTTTCCAGTAATATTCGTTGTTGAGTTGGATGAATTCCATACTGAGGCACCGGACGTGGAAGTAGGAACAACAAAGGCTATTTCGGAGAGGGTGTCAGCCCAATACAATACATGTTTATCTCCATTAAAGGCACTTCCTCCATGAGTTTCCTGAGGCTTTGGTTCGTCCGTGGCCAACTGACCATTAACTCTTTTCCAACTGGTCTGGACGCTGCCAGTCCAGGCGGAGTGTTTTGATACGTTTACTGGCCAGCCCAACGTCAGTAGAAATTCCATAAAGTGAGGATGTATGTTGTTTTTTGATAACTGAAATATTTAAGCAAAATGTTGTCGTCATGCAAGTATGTAGTATGGATGCGTACCCTTCAAGATGTCGACGTCACATAGACAATTGAAAAAATTTCTTACCACATTATTCAAAATATCGATCGCCTTTCTTTGTCCCGAGCGAACGTAAAAAATATGAGCAGTATCGCAAGTCCGACAACTTGTGGCATCTAAGGCATCTAATTCTGTTGCGAAATCTGGATTTTTGGAGTCGATAGCAACTAGCTTTGGCAATGTGAAATCTGCTTGATTCTGCTTGAAGATGTAGAAATAAAAGTATAAAAGTTCAATATAAGGTTACTACAATAATTTTGGAAATAAGAGTAAGTGAAATAAAGACAATCAAATCAATATGCGGGGTCAAATAACTACAATATTAACCTGAACGGAAATAAATCCAAGATGAGACAACAGTAGGCGAGCTGTTTGAAAATCCTGTGAGGGAGTTGGTGGCTCGCACTCAGTTGGAACATTCGGATAGTTTTCATCAGAATCGTCCTTAATCATTGAGGACACGCGTTTCTCCAGTCTAATCTGGTTTTCGATAATAATTGAGAGTCGGCCATGCTCTAAAGAATCTCCGTCAGAAGACGAAAGCTCCAAAGGAGGTATAGCTCTATCCCTGTAGATTAAATTAAAGGGGTTGATTCAGATGGTAAATTTTAAACTTTAAATGACTGTTACAATTATTTAAAGACTTACGCTTTACACATATTGATTTTTTCTACATTTTCTGGAAAATAACGTTGATGAACTTCATGACGGACTCCGACATCATTCATTGGTAAAGGTCGTCCGGGATTGTTTCCAGGTGAAGTACCGAATGATTTCCCTTTATTACGAGCCATATGTCTCAACTGCCAGCTCCAGCAATGCTTTCCAGATGGCCCCCGCATGACAGCTGTTACTGTAGGTTGAGGATCTGTATTTGCATAGAATTACAAAGATTAAAGTAAGTAAATAATTTAGTGATGACGATTATTACAAAATCCAGACCCGAAAAAATCATCTAAATTTCAAGTTTACCTTGATCATTAACCAGGGGCTCCTCCAACAAGGCGATTAGAATACTGTGCTCTATGACGTAATATCGGAAATGGTTAATAACTTCCTGCGTAGTCAACGATCCAGGATTACATACTTGCGCTAAGAGAGCAAACTCATCAGGTAAGGAAGATGGCCTAGCAGGTTCATTTATTCCTTGACCACCGACCTAAAATATATATATTAAAAACATATAAAATTTATTATTTATATTATAAATTATCCACAAGTAAAACAGGTTCAAACGTCAAAAGTATAAAGTAGTTGGCTTAAGTAGCTGGTTGCTGGTTTAAACCAGCTTGAGTAATATAATACCTGCTCAAATATAACAGCAAGTAAAGCTTCCGCGGCATCTCGAACGCGTAGAGAAACTGGGTTTTGATTTTTTTCGTCCTTGTATTTAATAGGTTCTCCTGGTTTACCCTGAGTAATATAAATCAAGTAAATTATATACTCTCGTTCGTCATCCCTTAAGAACAGAAGTTCAAAAAACTGGAAAGAAGTATCTTACCACAGATTTAGTTCCTGAAATTCCATATTCAACAACTTCCAACACTGTACTTAAGGATTCCTTGTCTTCAAGAAGGAACGGATGTCCAGTGAGCCAAGTGGTGACACACTGGAAAGCGGCCACAATACTTGAATGTAAATCCTTCGAATGTGCTGGTGGTGGTCTTGAACATTGATGTATTGAAATCACAGATCCACTTAACTGCCCGACGACACTCCAAGGGGTCTAAACATATTTCGGCATTTTAAATCAGGAAGCTCATACAACTAAAACAAAAAGTTATTATCATGTGTATTATGTATACAGTAAATTACATACCTTGCTCATGAACGCGGGTTTTTGCAAGCCCAGTCAAGAGCTCCAAGGCTGCCAGTGAAACGGTGAGATCGGTTTTCCAAGTAGATATTAGCCGGTGACAAGTTAAGTAGGTTGTGCGTACAAAAAGTGCATGAGCGGAGTCTGTAGAAGAACATTGACAAGAATTAATTAGTACAACATCTATAAACTACCAAATGCGAACACAAAGTGGTAACGCATTCAGCATAAGCTTATGGTTAGAAACTTTTCACAAAAAGAAAGAGTTAGGAAAGCAGAAATAACTGTGTTTATAATTAACAGACATAATAACGCAAAAAAAGAATACCAAATGAACTGTCCGCAGGATCGTAAAAACCCAAAGCATGATCGTCGAAGCTGTTGCTGTACTCACTCAGGCTTCTTATGCTTGTATTTTCTGTTTTCCAGTATAAATCAGGGCCAAATATTAGAAGCAGTTTTTCATGGCAAAACAAAACAACAGCATAACTAAAATAATTTGTAAGCTTGTCAACGCCAGCGTTAACAATAACAGTAACTATTATTTTTCACCATACCCGAAGACAATAAATTTGTAGGAGATTCTGATCCCATCGTAGATTTTTCGACTTCCTCGAAAGCCGCCGTATCCGTGACGAATAGCATCAAGCCTCCTATAGAATAAACGTACATGAAATTGTTATAATACTCTGTTAACGATGAAAGATTAGAAAATATAATGACTTGTTCCTGATGATTACAAAAAGAAAGCAGAGGACTTACCAAGTAAGATTTGAATATTCATAGAGTCAGTTTCCACTTGAAGTGTATTGATAAGTAGATTGGCCAGCCTAGGTTTAAGCTGTAAGAAAGTAGCTGGAGATGTTTCTCCAATTTCTTTTATAGAGATGTTCTAATAAAAAAATAGCACAACATAAAAAATCAAACTTTGCATACACAGTTGATTCAAATGTCTGGACCAATGCAAATCATATTTATTACTAAGAAATGGAGCGGCAAAGGGAGCAGTGACAATAAAAGTTGTATAGCTGGGCGTCTTAAATCATGACGAATTGCTTCCTTCGTGGGTAAAACCATCTCTAAAGCTGAAACGATGGCAGGTACTAAAATGCTTACGCCATCCAAGTCAACTCGGAAAAGGTTTGGCGAATTCGAGAGAATGGACCCCAACACATCATTCCGGGTGTCCTGCAAAAGTTAATAAAATTAAAGATGTAAACTGTACTCCATTTAACTCCAATAGATAATATCAAGTATGTAAAATGTAAACATACATACAAAAGAATTAGAACCAAAAGATGAAATTTTACCCTAAGTCCTTTGCGAACAGCAATGTAAAAACGAGCCAAATAAGCTGGAAGAATTTCTTCGCCTGTTTTCTTCGAACAAAAGATACGACACAAGGTACCCAAAGCTTCCGCTCGACCCATATAATACTTATCAATGGTAATTGCAACCGGTATATCTATTGATTCTGGTAGAGCGGCTGGGACTGCTGAACCTCGAGATGTTCTTCGTACTTCCCCATCTGGAATGTAGTCGATATAAATCATATAACTAATAGCCTGCGATTATAAACAAAAACCATTAGGTGAACTTCCGGTAAAGCTTGACTTACCTGCTCTAGTTGCTTCACAGCAAATCAGAGCTGCTTCGAAAAGCCATGGGCCAAACAAATGAAGTATGCTGTTAACCCTTGGTCGCAAAGGCGAAGGCATGGGACGAAGAGATGCAGCATCCAACCCTGATAATGATATAGAAGCTTGACTTTGAAGACTTGACGACTGTGAGGACGACGGAATTGATGAAGTATCCTTAGACCGACTTGTAAGACCTAAAATCGACGTTCGGGGTAATCCTAATAAATAATTACAGCAAATCAACATCCAGTAAAAGGCAGCGCAGGATATGCTACTTCAACTATCGTAGCTTTGTAGTTGTAGTAACATTCCTCAGGTTAATTATGAACAATATTTCAGTTACAACAGCATTCATGTAGTTAGTTGTCAAATGTATACACACGTTTATGTGTTTTAATAATGTGTCCCAATCAACCTCTTTGGGTCTAATTACATTCCGGCAAACTATAAAATTATTGTTGTTAATGTAATCCATAAAATGATTATAACCAATGCCCCTGGAGTGGACAGAGGTAAGACCTTCAGGCAATTAATAACGCTAAAATTCGGAGTAAGTTTGTCATGTATTTTTCAGACAACCGTTTAAATCTACATACTTCGTCAACAAGACAATAACGAATCAAGCTTAATGCAGTACAGAATGTTAAGTTTATTCACCCTAAAGGCGTAGGAGAAAATGGAGAAGAAAGAAAGCAGAAGTTCTGTAACCAACTACTGATGACAGACAAGTAGAATACGTTTCAAATCGTCAACAAACAATAAACGAGGTACTCCCAAGAACCACTACTAAGCTATAGACAAGACAAGAAAGGAAGTGTGATAGAGATAGAGAAATACCCTTATTGGCATTTGAAGAAGGAGCAACACTAAAGCTTTTAGCGAGTCGTCTCATAGGTGGAATCGGACTCGGATTATTTGCTTGACCCTGTGACTCTTGCGAGCCTGAGGAAGCAATTAAGTCCAAAACCTTCTCTTGGGCAGGAGGAACTCCTATATATGGAAACCAATTATTCAAGAGCATGTGTCCATACTTTTACCTCAACCAAGTGGGTGCTGTACAGGATAATTTAGCAGTTGTCGGTGAAATGTTGATTAAATTATTCCTAGACATCTTTCTGAGGTTCGTCAAACATAATATCGTCCAATTCTTGTGAAATAATTACTTAGTATCAACCAAGTTAGTAAATAATCAAGTTTTACCCAAAAAGGCATCCACCAATGTAGATATTCCTTTCATGGCTTGAAGGAAAATTCCGGGAAGCACAGACAAACAAGGATGCTGACATGGATCAACCACTGCCTCACTAGCTATCGCATACTGGAATAATTCCAATTAATAAACATGACTAATACTGTAATAATTGTAAAACTGCATAATGTATAATTTCGAAGTTCGTGTACCTGACGGAAACTATTTTACAACAAAAACATCCTACCTGAAGAAAATTTTGAGTTTGGCTGATGATTGTTGGCTGGGTAAGTTCCACAGGATTCCCAACGCAATGAAGAAACCGAAACCATGTCTGAACGGCACAATCATGTGTCATGTCCTTTGGAATGAAAGTGCTATCGTCATCTATTCACCAAAAAAGGTAATTTTAAAATCAATATGGCTATTTACATGAATTTAGTTTAATGAGAATTTAATGAGAGTAATGACGTAAGGGACAGCCAACTTACCTAACTTTATATAATCTTGCCCATACATTATATGTAGAATTTTCCCGGTCAAAAGAAGATTAATACGACTCCAGTGGTCAAACAAATTTGATCGATGTCGCCAAGAACGGCAAGCATCCCGAAGGGTTTTCCACAAGGGTGGGGATGGGAAAGATTTTGAGCAGGCTAAAAGCCACACTTCAAAAAGGACACTTAGAACTCGGTCGCACAATTGATCTCCAATATCCTCTTTAATCGAAGGTGGCGATAAAAGCGCATCATTGATAGAAATAAGAAATAACAAAATACATTCCCACGTCTCGGGATCTAATATTTCTGAAGTTTTGATTACATTCTGCAACGTTCTCAGCACTCTATGACAAAGTACTGCTTGACGGTTAATGGTATCTTGTGCTACAACGGGAGAAATAAATACAGTCACAATCTTATTTTCCGGTGGTAGGCATGCACACAAAACATATTTAAGTTGGAGCAAGCAACCAAACCTATTCCAGATAAAACTAGATACTCGAATGACACCAAAACGACAACCAAAACACAACATCCAGCAAAAGTACGATTTTACCTAAATTCTCTTGATACAAAAATGGCCAGACTTGCAAATGTCAAAGAGTTTAAAGTTAATTGTGGAAACTCCTTTAAAAATTCAATAATATTTTTGATTTTAAGAATAAGCATTCAAATCATACACTTACATTCCCCTTTCCTCGGAGAAAACAAATGGTACAGATGATTTATCATTTTTCGCGCAAAAAAGTTCGGTCGATCAGCTACAGGTTTTGGAACACATATTTTTGGAATCGGAGCCAGGCAGGACAACCATTCACAGTAAATGCTAACACAGTCTTTAATTATTTCGTGATCTGACAAGGGAAGACTTAATCCAAAACATATTACCTGCACAATAACAAAGATAACAGAGATTAATTTAAAATTGCTTATACACAGCATAACAATTATTACTAATTTAATTCAAAACACAAATACAAATTATTTTTATTAATATTCAATGTACTTGTAAATTCCAATCGATTTCCTGGTCAGTAGTGAAAGGACTTGGTAACGGCGGTTGTGATATACCCAAAGTAGTGACAATATTACGCACCACCGGAACCACCACATCCTTCGCAGATTCCGGTGGTAACCTCTCTAATACTGAACTTCGATCGTGTAAGGAATCATTCACGCCGGAAAGCGTTGCCCATTCCCCATACATTTTTGCTTCGCGGCCTGAAAAAATAACCGAATAAACCATTAATTTATACACCACCCACTTCTTAAAGATTAAATTCTTAAAAATATCTCATGTATCAACATATCAGCAATCTACTTGTCAGGATAATAAAAATAATTTTTTTATTTTTTAATTAATTTTTTTTTACCCACCTTTTCCAACCCGATGAACCGTAAAGGAAGCTCAAACCCTTTGAAGCCTCGTAGTAATAAATGTTAATTACCACCATAGAATGATATTTCACAACTCTTCTTCTTACCCTTGATTTCCATTTGTGGAACGGAGGAATAATTACTTTTACTCCTGAAAACCCCAAACAAACTCACATCAGTATTAACTTTTACAAAAATTTGGCCTTCACTAAGCAAATATAATTATTAATCAGCTGACCCACACTTCAATTAATGCTATATTTATAATTTATATATTTTTACAACTTTATAGAAAGTTGTTCTACATTGTGAATATTAAATTTAAAAATGTTAAAAATAGTAAATAAAATTAATAATTTACCTGGGAAATTTCACATTCCGAAATCTCTTCTTCTTAATTAACGGGTTTCAATCAAGTTAGACCACACAAACATCTAATTCTTAATTAATTAATTAATATATTTTACATTAATATGAATCATTTAGATCTGCCAAAACCCTTTTAATAAAAATAAAAGATAACTGTACCTTTCAAATTTATGTTCTTACCGCTTCCGTGTTTGCGCGGAGTTTAGTCTTTCCATGTGTTAAAAACCTGGGGATTTCAAGTCCAGGGCGCCGCGTTGGAAATTCAAATATTCGAAACTCTCATCTCAAGACGGAGAAATAACAACCGAACCGGAACTTAACTCACCGGGATTTAGCGAAAAGTTATTAAATTACCCGGATTATTTTCAAAATCAGTTAGTAATAACCATTGTTTTTCAGGTATTTATTTATTTATTTTCTTTTGTCAATTTCAACTTGACCTCTGGCCTCTGACAAGTTTTGTGTTCATGTTCATATACTTATCTATAGATAATTAAATTGATAATATTGTTTTAATTTTTTTCAGTTTAAAAAAAAGAAGTAACTGGAAAAACCCGGTTTGTCTGGTGTTATCAATCTGGCTGTCGCCTTGTTCTTTGTTAAACCTCTCCTTTTTTATGACTGATGAATTAATCTGACCGTTAGTTGCTGTTATTATTATACTTTGTAAGAGCAGGTGAGTTGTTTGATTTGTTTGTTCAAATAATTAGTTTTGCATATTTTTGGATTTTATTTTGTTCTAATTTATTCTTTATTATTATGGTTGTTATTTATCCGCATATTTATTTAGAGGACTATAAAGTTTGTACAAAATATTTACAACAAGCAAAATTCAGTAGCTTTGTCTATCATCCTGATCCTGACGATTGCTTTTATTGTGGTGGATTGATTTCTGTGTCTGAAAAACGTATGAACTTCAGTTTGAGTCCGGTCAGAATCATGCTGAAGAAGTAAAGAAAATAATTGTTGATTTGATTAGATATTCATGTTTAGATGGAATATTTCATGCACAAATTATTTAATGTACGTATTTATATGTCCCTGGAACTCGGGTCGGCTTACCTGAAAATGATAATTATGATGAGGTAGATACTTGCGGATGTATAATAGATTGCTGACGGAGTGAATTTTAAATTCTGAGTATAAATAAATGTGTATAATGGCACTGCTACGAAAGGAATTAAGGCTTCGAGACAGCCTAGGATGGCAAATATTCTTCCTATGAATCAGTTCCAAAAAATCAGTTTGCTAAATTAAGCGTAAAGTGAATATAGTTCTAAATCTGAAAAATTACCCCTTTCACTCCTAGGAACACATTTAGAAGCCAAAGATCGTGCAGCTAAGCCCGTCAGTACTCCACCAGCATCCAATGAAGATCCTTTTTTAAAAATGAATTCTAATGTTTAAATTTTATAACAAAGGCAACTTAACAAAAGAGGGTTAAATAAATTAATATATTAGTGAATTTAAATAATTAGGGCAATGTAAGTTCATCCATCTTGATCTTACCCACGTAAAAATATAGAGATGTTGGAGCTAAAGCATAGCACAGTCTTGATGAAGCCCTTGATACCGCTCCGAAGACGCCAACCAAGGGGTCGCTGAGTTTGAAAACTTTAGTGAATATAGGCATCACAATTGTCAATCCTATTACACTAACGGCTGCTTCAAATATTGTCCAGAGACTAAATTGTTGCTCTCGCCAACCGAATTTATTCCTGGTGAATAAATACTTCATGGCGGACTCACCTGGTGTAGGGAGATTAAAAGTTTTATTTATAGTGTAAACTTATTGAATGTAATAATTTCCCCGTAGTTTCACTTGAATGAATCTAGGAAATACTATTTACCGCCGCCAGCTGCGAAGTAGAGTAACATTACAGCCGAAACTGATAGTAAGCATTCTCTCAGATGATGTGGTCTCCAAATTACAATCGATTTAGCTGATCCTATAATGAGATCGCAAATTGGAGATTCGTCATCAGTAGAAGTTTCTTCTTCTAACAATCCAGTCGTATCTGGGCAATCCAGTTTCGTCAATAAGCTTTTTGGTTCCTGTTCATTGTTATTATTATTAGTAGTGCAAAGTAGAATCGTGGTTGCCTCATTAGCTTTCTCCTGCTCAGAAGTTTTTGCAAGTAGGAGTAAATTGTCGGATGAGGCCGTCCCATAGTTTTTCTTGCTTAAGATCGAACTCTTCTTCCGAATCATCTGACTTGGGATTTCCGGGAGGATGAAAATCGCATAGAGAACTCCGATCAAATGGCAGATGAAGCTTGTCCCAAAGACACACAAATATCCGCCAACTTGGTATAAATACGCCCCCAGCGATAATCCCACCGGGGAACCTAAGTACCAAAATGCTTCTACTATGCAAATTCGCCATGTTCTTGACTTGGGCTTGCTCGCATCAGAGATGTAACTATACGCATAATTGGGGCAATTTTACAAATCGCTGGAGATCTCATAATTGCTCTCCTATATGCTCTCAATGCTAAATAGTCTCGAGCTTCATTTTGATGTTGAAATTTAAAATTCACCTGAATGCCGACATCTGAAAAACTGCATTGCCTCCTCCTAAGCTATGTGGAAGAGCAGCCGTAATGAGCAAAATGTAGGACGGCCAGTTGATAAAATAGGCATTGAGGAGAAGCCCGAGAGTACGGATGAGTTTCCCTACGAGAGAAAGGAGTAGCGTGGGCTTTCTCCTTTTCTGCTGATCGCTCCATACCCCGAGAAATAATACGAGGAGGACGGGAAAGGAGTTTTCCACTAATGAATTATACATTGAAAATTGTGATGATGTTGTCTATAAAATGAAAATAATTTTGCTGTAAAATACCAGTTTATTCTTATATTGTATGTATAGTACACACAATTTTCATATTTAAAAAAAGATTTTTGTATGGATAGTCCAAATTCAACAATAATATAATGCTTACTTGAATTTCGGTCATTAGTGGCTTCAAAAATTCATGTTCGGATATATTAGTCGACTGTTCGTAAAGATCGCAAATTGGTTTTCCGTATCCGAGGTCGATCTTGCAAATCTAAGCAAATTATCAGCTAAACTTTAGCAAAATCGGATACTTAAAAAAAATAGAAACATAATACCTAGTTGTACGTATAGGTTTGCAATGTTTAGAATACTTTGTCGATGAATAGATTTTGATAAATAACGTAAGTCAAAGTGTCCCCTGTCTGCTGGAGAAACATCACTGGTTCCACAGTTATCTTCTTCAGGAACTTCATGTTGTCCTGATTTTAATTTTAAAAAATTATGTATTTAAAAAAAATATTTTGGTTTTGCACCTAATTGGAACCAAGTCTGCCTGTAGCTGGTGTTTACTATATACAGCTAAAAACAGTATTGATGTCTTGATTCACTTGGATCAAGTGATTTCACAATTAATTGTCATATTTGTCATTTTCGTGGAGTACAGTTACTAAACATTCGTGTTATCGTTATTGAGATAATTATACACAGCAGCGGTAACTTTTTATCTGTGGAATCAGCTCATCAGCTCTTTCAGACAAGGGTTGACTTTAATCGTGGTTTGTCATGCATACGTAATAAAAGGCATTAGACTTTTAATGGTTTTATTATTAAATGCCCATCGCTATAAGTTGGCATTTATAAATCTACATTGGTGCTACACGTGCCTCGACCTTCACTTGCACAAATTATCATTAAATTTGCAGTTTTAATGTATATGTAATTTGTATGTTACTAGTTCGTACATAGGTGTTTTCAGGAGTATTGGACTGATGCGAACTATGAAGTCATACATACTTATAGGAAGATATGTTAATAGAGATGATGACAGCTTTGAGTGTATAAATGTGACAATTAGTTATCCGGCTGGAAATTTTTGATACATGTGCCATAAGCATGTAAATAAATTATTGCCTGTATAATCCAATTTTTCAATAGAATATAATTCAATAGTTATATAAATACATATAATCAATTTATCGAACAATTGTATCTCATGTGATTTGAATGCCTGTATATGTAATGTGTAACAGTTTCCATTAAAATGTGTTCCTATTGTCTTTTACGTAGATACTGAACCTTTAAGAGTCGAAAACTCAAGATGCCCACGGTAATTGCATTAGATGTCTCACTCTCCATGTGCAGGCCGATTATTACAAATTATGCTCCTGACACCCCAGAAGATGAAATACCTACACGAAAGAAGTTGGCTGTGGAGGCGGTTAATCAGTTCCTGGATCATATATCGGCACATTGTAAATTAGAATGGATTGCAATGGTATGTAGAAGCTTTCTTGGTTTCTTTTTATACGTTAACCAATAATTGTAACAAACGTTTTAGGATAAATAATGTGTGTTATTTCTTGTAAAAATTGCAGCTGGCCTTCTCAACATTGTATGAAGTGTTGGCTCCATTCACTCGCGATGTAGATGTCATTCGGAGTCACCTGAATTCTCTGTGTCATTTTGATAAAACCAACTATGAATCCGTTCTGGATGGGATTAAAACTATGGTGGTAGACCATTGGGGTCTTACTGCTCCTGTGCAGGTTCTCCTGGTTACTGATGGTTCCCCGGGATTTGGAAAGGGCTGCCTCCGAGAAACCATTGACAACGCCAAACCGTTTCCGTTTCCAGCCAAGTTGAACATCTTGTCTATAAGTAAATCAATTGTATATCAGTATAGACTATTTCTTGCATGTGTTTTAATTTCAATAATAATTCACGGAACTTATTCTGTTATATTCTTGGTACTAGGTGATCCAGATGATAAGAATTACTCCGAGAATTGTCAGATGCTTCAGCAGCTGATTGAAGTAACGTGTGGAGACGGTGTAGTGTATTTTCCGGAAAGCCACCTGTCATCGAAGGTAATTTATTGTAGTTTGATTTGTTGTGTAGGCAATTGATTTAAAGTAATCAAGTATAGTTATTAAATTTGTGATGGTTCGTCAGACAAAGTGTGAGTCATTTCTGTCATTACATTAATTTATAATTAATTTGTAGGGTTGCGTGGGTGCTGTCTCTAAACTCTGCGCTAAAGATTTCACACCTTACAAGGGTGTTTTGAGATGTGGACAACTAAGGTCAAAGATCACACTTTGCCCTCCTCCACAGCCTCACGTTGTTCGTTACGATGAAAAAAGGATTGAAATAGCTGAAACACTTGAAATTATTGGCTTCCTGACAACAGCGGAGTTTGCAAGCCCAGCTGCGCATTCTAGACATCTCTTATTACCCCTGCGATCAACAGGTTTTCATTTATTGGAACTCTATCTAATTTTTATGAATGGAGAATAGATATTTACCGATGAATTTACTTTCGCTTTAACTAACTGCATTGTAAATTAGAATTGAATCATTTATCCTTCGGTTTTTAGAAAATGGCTCTTTTGGTGACACAAAGACGGATGCAGAGGAGGGAGATGATGTTGATGGTCGCACGCCTAACTTCTGTGTTCTGTTGCATGGTGCCATGAAGGTTAATAATAATAACATTCAAGTTTGTTCTCATATTTTGGAAGAATTCTAAAATAAAAACTATTTTTTAAAGGTTGAGAGCTTATGTGCAGTCGTTGAAGTGGCGGAAAATTGGTACGGATGTATATACTCTTGGGCGGACAATAAAAAGAAGTCGAACTTGATGTTATCTGTTTTACCACCAGGTTTGTATTATAAATAATAAATTGTCTTTCATAGTAAAATGTCCATAGCAAAATGTCCTTTTATTGCCGTTCATGGTCAGATGTTTGCAAAAGTCAATCAGCGTATCGTTAATATTTTAAATAGGCACAGATGTCGTTCCGTGGCTAGGAAATTTATCAGAGCTTGGGTCGCGGGACGAATTGGTGGTTAAACTAATGAAACAAGTTCCACTTGGTGCAGCTAACCCTGTAATACCAACTTTCCCTGTAAAAGCACCAGAGAAGAAAAGTTACGCATCAAACCCTACAGTTTGGACTCATAACCACGGCATCAATGCGGACATACAAAAGCTTTTACGACATGCTAGGAAGCTGCCAGATAAAACTCAGCAGTTTTTTAAGGTGCACTATTGTTACATTTTGTGTTTTTTCATTTCTCTCTTTAACATTAGACTTGTAACTAATTCTGATTGTATTTATTGTTTACTCACTTAATATTTTAGGAATTGAATCGAATGAGACGGTGGGCTTTAACCATTGGATTTACAGAAATTTTGGAGTCCATAGCGGAGGTACTTAGTTCTGTTTGTCTTACATTCATGAGATTTATTCTTAATGAAAACAATTGCATCTGATTCAGTGAATTTTTTAAAGAGAATTAATTTTGTGTATTGTTGTTTTGGCTACAAAGGTTTTAGATAGAGAATGTGTGGCAACCAGTGGTTCACATCCAGATGCTTCCATTCAGTTGACACATGCCTCACAACAGCTCCGAGCAAAGCTCCCCTATACGAAAACTATTCAACCCCATAGAGTATAAGAATATTTTTACAAATTAAATATAAATAAAGATAAAAATATATAATTGTCTATAAAAGTATTTTTAAAGATACAGCAGAAGTATATGAGTGTATGTATATATTCGTGAATTTTGTACAATCGATTATTCTCTATTCTTCATTTCCTTTTTTACTTCATGTTAGAAGCACAATAAATCCATTTTGTAATACAGTGATCCATACTTTACTTATTTTCATTGGTGTTATTACATTTTTATCAAAATTTTATTAGAAAAGATGCGGCGTTATACAAATTACAAGCTATCCATTCAAACTGACAAAACCTTGCACAAACAGTTAGAAAAGATTAGGTACATCTTTTTTATATGAGCGTGTTTATAATTAACATAATTACAGTACTCAAAAACTTAAGATAGCAATTAGGGAATAATAACATAGGGAGTTTATGACAAACTAGAACGTCTGTACAAACTGCAAGCGAAATGAACGCCAGAAATAGGCACACTAGGATTGTTGTCACCAGCTGGGCCCAGCAAGGAGGAAACGTTAGTGCCCGTAAATTGAACCACTTTCATTTTCATCGCTATGAATAGCACCCTGTAGATAAGAAAAATATTACAATACTTATATTAATATTATCCTTATGTATAACTTTTCAATAGTTACAAAAATAAATTATAATCGTTATACAAGAGTGTGTTGGATATTTAAGGGACCTTAAGTTCTCCAACATTATCCTTGACTTACCCGAAGATAATAAAGATGACTAGATAAATTCCGGTTGATAAGAAATATATAGCGGACGGAAGAAACGTAAGAGTATTTGAATAAATAAGAGAGTAGAGTGGTACTGCTATAAGGGGAACAAGAGCTTCGATGCAACCCAAAAAGGCGAATATCCGTCCTGAAAACACATTCATTTATATATAAATAAACATGGATACCATTTCCTTTTATCAAAAGTACATCCCCCTAAGGATGCATTTACACTCACATGCATGCTTGTATCTACATTGAAGACTTTCATAAACTCAATATCCTGTTTAGATAATCTGTATGGGAATTAAGTGGTTAATAAGTATCTGTCAATTCTGTGCCTTACCACGCTCGTCACTAAGTACACATTTTGAAGCCAAAGATCGAGCTGATAGTGGGCCTATGACCCCAGGAATGTCAATCGAAGATCCTACGGAAAATAGGAAGTACAGTACACACATATTTAATATTTATCGGAAGTAATAAGAAAAGTTTGTTTAGTAAGAGTTTGAATAATATTGTAGTTATACTAGAATGGTCCAGATGATATTTAATAATCAAAATACCACAGCTTACCAACATAAAGATAAACCCATTCTGGTGCCAGAGCATAGCACAATCTTGACGAAGCTCTGGTTAAGGCTCCGATAGCCCCGGCACAGGGGTCGCTCAGCTTCAGCAATTTACTAAAGAGTGGTAGAACAAGGGACAGGCCTGTCACAACTATGACACTTTCGAAGATCGTCCAAGTACTGAATTCTTGCTCTCTCCAATTAAACTTAGTCCTGGTGAATAAGTATCTCATGTTTTGTTCGCCTAAAAGACCAGCATACAATTGATTTGATTAGAGCCAAATCATTCAAACTTTCGTATAAGCCCAAGTCCATGAGAAACTTAAATTTTAAAAAACGATGATTTCTTTTAATTTATTCCTTCAAAATTAAGCTAATGTTTTTACCATAAAATGTAATCCCATAAAGGAGCATAATGGAGGCCAAGGATAGTAAGCATTTCCTGGTGTGGTTCGGCCTTTCTTTAAAAATAGATTGGACCGAGCCCACAACGAACTGGTAAACTGTGCCATGATGCTGCTCCACCACTGCTATATGGTCTTGACTTCCCGGATGAGTTAAATCCGGCTTGGAATTAGCTGGTGATCCCTTGTGAGTATGGATTGTGGGCAAAAGAGCTTCTGTTTCTTTAATAGCTTCCAAAGATTGTTTCTTGTTTTTCAGCTTGTCATTATTATTGGCTTCCAGATCTCTATTTGTGGTCTCATTCTCACTGTAGGACCTCACCCGTCTGCTGGGTCTTTGTGTGTAGGTCCCATAATTCCCATACTTTCCAATCACCAGCTGCTTTTGCGGATGGGGCTGGGGAACTTCTGGGAGGATGAAGGCCGTGTACAGAACACCAATCAGATGGAAGGCGAAGCTGGTTCCGAAGACATAGAGGTAGCCACCGACTTTAAATAAGTAAGCTCCGAGGAATAAGCCTATTGGGGTGCCGAGTTGCCAAAATGCCTCCGCTATTCCTATCCGCCAAGTTCGTGATCGGGGAACGCTGGAGTCAGCAATGTAACTGTTGAAATAAAATCGAAGACAAAAAATTACGGATCATGATTTTAGGACATTTTATAAATGAACTAAATTCCTAATTTTTATTAATTTTAAATTAACTGCTTAACTATAACTAACTAGCAATTCTGTTACCTAAACGCTGACATATGAAAAACAGCATTAGATCCTCCAAGACTGTGAGGCAAAGCAGCTGTGAGTAGCAACACAAACGTGGGCCAGTTAATAAAATAAGCATTCAGGAGAAGTCCCAAGGCTCTGAGCATTTTCCCAACCAGGCAGAGTAAAAGTGGAGGCTTTCGTCGCCTTTTCCTGTCGCTCCATACCCCAAGAAATAACACCAGTATAACTGGTAAGGAGTTCTCTACTAGTGAGTTGTACAGTAAAAAATCTGAGGATGCCGTCTATACTTATTTAAAACACAGAAGCAAAATCCAACTATGTTATTAGCATTTAACTTTGAAAGTATCTCCAATTGTGTAAATAAGTATCTACCTTAGTAGATTATTAATTTTTAATAATTTTCACCTGTATATTAGTCATATTCGGACCGAGAATCTGTTGTTCTGGTGTTAACTCCGTAATTGTTGCGTAGAGATTGCACATCTCATTGCTATAACCAAGGTCGACCTTGCAAATCTAAAAGAAACAAACAAAAATGATTGCGTTCTTGATTAATTGTTAAGTATCTATTTTGACGTAGATACTTAAGGATTTCAAGCTGTTATTCTTCAAATCATTATTACCTTATCTATAAACAGATTCTGGTAAATAACATAAGTTAGCGTATCACCAGCTTGTTGCAAGAACATTGTTGGTTCCACCGTTATTGCATTTGACCAACCCATTCTGGCAACTCTTTAAGGTTGTTTTTGGATGCCGACGGATTTTTTTAGGAAAAATTAATATCGCGCTCCTATTGTCATTATTTTTAATTATACACTCGCGTTATTTGCACTTGTGTTTCACTTTAAGTATAGCTTAAATCAAGTATTTAAGTATATTATTATCTGCAAATAGACAATGGATATGAGAATTTGGGGTAAATTGAGGTAAGGAATTGAGTTTCGCTAAACTAACCGTGTGGAATAATATTCGCAAAATTACATCTAAAAGTTTCCGAATCTTGCACAACTATATGTAATCTGCATTTAATAATTTGTATATAAAATGAAAAAATAACTATTCATATGTGCTCCAATGTCTATTATTTAAAATAATTTTAATATTTGAGTATTTTAGAGGCTTAATAGTTTTAATTACGATGCTGGTTCCGTAACACTTGAAATTAGCTCTAAAACTAAATGGAATAAAGATCGTTGCTGGAACAGTTATAATATTGAATATTATAAGAATTATTATTAGTTGTGATGCTTGGAAACTCAAGTATAATAATGATAATGTTAAATGATGTGAGCTTGTAGATATTGTTGGAGTTCAAGCCGATCTATTTTCTGTATAATGTAATAGTATACATACACTGTATAATTATGTGTATTTATACATATAATCTCACTTGGTTTGGCATTGACCGCGTAGATTATCAGATAAAAATGTTTTCAGAATAACTGCGGTAGCTAAGTATGCAGTCGTCAGATTGATTGAACCCGTTAAATAGGCAATGGATGAACCTATCATACTTACTTACGTAGAGATAGCAATTAAGTAAACATGCGACTGGAGTATATAATTGTCAACAGTATAAATATGATTCCCTGGCTGGACCATGAAATGATATTTGTGAACATTATGTGGATATGAATTTTAATTTCATATTTAATACTCTTTATATCAATAAATTGCGGTTACCGATACAATAAATTAATTATTGCACATGCGATGATGAGTTATTCGCGATTTTAATTTTTATCAATCTCCTATTTATATTCGATAAATTACATATACCTATGTTTACCTTAGATGAGATGGTCATGGTCAGTTTTACCGCATGGAAATGCAAACCTGGGCACCTCAATATTGAGTTGAGCATTTATTTTGTGATTTTGTCAGTATAATAATAAATAACGATGCTAATAAAAAAGCTGATTATAACACGAGGATCATTAATAATTTTATTGATGAACTCTATAGCTTTCATTTAATTTAAACGAAGAAATTCATACCTAATTGCAGAATTGCAAAACTGTAAGATGTACTGTGGGGCCAAATGATACGGTATACATAAATATCAAATGAATAATATAATAAAAAGAACTATCTAATAACATACTATACGGTATATATAATATACATATCTATATTGAAATACAATTAATTATAATATACACATCTGCAATTTGATAATCAAAGCTAATCTTTAATAAGTTTGTTTGCAAACGTAGAGAGGCTAGATCCGTTTACTGTTTATCTACTTGAGCATTCCATGTTCAATCAATGTTTTGTCACTTTTAATGCACAAAATAATCAGAGCTGTCCTGTCCTGACGTTAACGACAACGGCCTTATTGCTCTTCAACTATTTTGTAGTATGTAATAATAAGTGTCTCTACACATTAGTACACAAACTTTATGGGAAGAGCATTTTACCCATTCAATTCAACAAGCAATATGTTTATTTGATGACCCCCAATAAATTATCCTGGGCGTATTACTTAACAGCAGCTTGTATTGGCAATTGGAATTAGTTTAATAACTCTCAATTACACATTTTCAACTCCGCAGCGTGCCTTGCGTCTGCTTTTGAGGGGAGTAACAAGAACAGATAAAATTTTATTAAAGTGTAAATAGGAATATACAAGAATTATATACCTATACACTTAATAACAAGCAAACCATATTTATTCTGGAAGTTCAAAATTTATTAACGAATACATATCAATGATATCATCATGAGCATTATTATAATATAGATGGCATCAAAATATTTTCGTTTTGAGAGGTACAAAGCTGGTAGTTTGTTCTTTATAATGTTTTGACCATATAACTAAATAATATAACACTTTTACAAAGTTATCAATTGTGATTATCAACAATTTATACGGGAAACCCCACTGATTTGCGAGAGTAGGTGGAGTGAATGTAATAATAAGTTTATTGTAATGTGTATATATACTTTGATTTTAATAATTATATACTTATACATGGAAACTCATCAATTCGTGAGCATTAAGCATCATGCCACTTGTAGCAACTTGTTTCATGTAGAATTGTAGAGTTTCTTCAATTTTATATTTACTACAAATGGAAGTACAATTTCAGCAAGAAGTCTATAAGATGAATACTTAAAAATATGTGCTCTTTACAATAATATTTTATCTCATAATAACTTTGAAATGGGTGCAAAGTATCTACGCAGAAGTATCTGTTATATGTAGTACAATTTTGAAGTTGTTGGAGGGTTTATAAATAGTTGCAAATTTTATCCTGCTGAGCGTATAAGAAAATGAATTAGTATATGGAGAAAGTTGCGGAACTCAATGGAAGGATTGCTCATTTGCAACTGAATCCAGGAAAATTACCAAGCCTCCGATGGAAGACAATTCACAATGCACACATCAACCACCTTATATGTACATACAGAGAGAGGTCTGCACTTTCAGCAGATATACAAGTTGCAGATGAACAAATCTAGAGATATAGTAACCGGTTGGTCTGGGGGATCCAATTACCCACTGTAGAGTTAGAGGCTTTTAACCAGGAAATATTCAGCATTGAAATAATAATAATTATTAGAAGCTTCTATTCACAAGAATTATTCTTGTGAATAGAAGCTTCTAATTTGCAATGCTTTACATAAATATAAACTACTATAAATTGGTTCACAATCTTTGATTCTAATGAAATAGAAGCCTCTGATAATATAATTGACAACTTTAATCTTCTTTAATATTCATTCCAGATAATGCACATGCTGCATTTTCCAAGCATCTTTTTTACCAAAATACTGCATAATATCATCCGAAAGAAATACCAAGCTCCGATTGTTCATCCCTGACGCACCACCCCCGGGACTCACCAATAAGCAGTTATTACTCTTCATCATCATCATCCTCTCAGCTTGACAGTGGTTTTGCTTCATCAAGCTCATGTTTCAGTCAAGAGTTGCATTGCAGATTGCAGATCATATAAATATAGCTTATAATGATCGTATGCTATTATCATCATATATGAGGCAAAGTGGCAGCAATTGACTTCCACGCTACACAGGTAAGATGAATGCATTAATAAATTGTTGTTTAATTTCGCTTATATTTACAATTACCTTGTTCAATATGCTAGGTTCACCTGTATATTGTCGATGCTAATAATTAATTGTTTTTAGTGCCATAACATTATAAAATCATCATACACTCACACGCTATATAAGTTTCATTATATCTGTCATGTCATGTCATAATGACATTCTTATAGTCTATAAGCATTGAAGACCATTAAAGCTGATGGTTTCCGTAATAATTAATAGCGAGGAATAGAGATTGTATACTGCTTTAGTTGCTTCAAAATTGAATTGTATGGTGTTTCAGATATTAAAAATGTATAAAGCTCCACTTGTTCTACAAGACCTGCATTAGTCCGTAAATTATCTTGTATAGGCCACTATTATAATGTAAGCAATTTCTCAGCCATTGGTAAACCCACACCTAGTGAATAATTTACTCGCTCTGGTGCCATTTCAACAATCTTTATCTATCCACCCCGGGCTTCCAATGACTTATTGTGTGTATGTCACCGAACTGCCAAAGTGGTACTTTAATAATATTGCAGTATCACTGCATAAAATATACAATCTCCCCAGTTGGCGTCAGTCGTATTCGTAATCAATAAAGCAACACGGAGTTGTGTTCTTCAGCACTCATAATACACCCTTGACTCAAAATGAAACGACGACCGATGGTGCAGGTACTTCCCAAGTCCCAAGATTAATATGTATAAGTTGGTAATCTTTTTGCTAAAACTTTTCCCTTACAATAGATATATGTACACCTATATACCTATGTACACCTTTCAGCGCACATAGGAAAGAGAATAGGACCAAAATAAACCAAAGCACCCAACTTACACGATAATATGTAACATGAACGACAGACTTCTGTGCACTGCACGCAATGCCGAAATTGACGATTAAGAAAAGTATTACGCCGACTGCGAAGATGCCAACTAATGTTTTAATATGAGGTGCCCCTGTTCATATAATTACTTCCCATATATACCTTTATTATATATGTACAGCCCCAACCTATTATAAGAAGAATGTATGTATATATGCGTACATACTTATACACACATTTAAGCCCCAAAGGTACTTCTCTTAACCAATTTATAAAACGGGGAAAGTTTATGGTAGGCTGATTCATTGAAAATGCATTGAAAAAATTTCCAGCAACTTGTTATGTTTCCCTTTTTACTACTTACAACTTTGATGTGGTAGTTGGTGGAGTGTATATGTATAGTGGTTGAGCAAACAAGCTCTAAACCATGATAACTATAAGTACATGTACTATATGAAGGATAAGTATATATAATATATGTGCAGGAGAAAGTTAAAAAAATATAGTTCAAGCTCGATAGCTTTTAAACGGAATAAAACTGTCGTCACTACAAAACTTGTACAACAACTATATAACAACTCTTGTCGAAAGCCAAAACATCAAATCAATTATTGTGCTGCTCTATGAATAGAGACAGGAAGGAATAGGTTCAGAGAGCTCCGGTTGATATAATATGCATGTACTCACTTTAGCACTACATACTTTGTGTCTTTGTCTGTCGTAGCGTCCTTTTAATATATACTTTTGTATGGCTTAGATCTGTACTTCTATACTCTGAATATACTCTTATAATAGCTATCCTTTTAGATATTATTACATGAGGAAATCCTGCAGTACTTCACCGAAAGCAACGGGAGCGATACCATACCCTTGAAATAAAAAATCCTTTCACATCACATTTGTGTTTGCTTGAGATATCACCAGCGAATTATTATTTTGTTATGATATAAGTATGTAGGTAACTACATTACGACACTCGAAAAACTCCTACAAAGCAGCCTCCTGAACAAACAAAATAGGTAGTATACATAGTAGATGAAGCTTACGCATATGCACACACAACTTTTTTCATCAATAGTAATACACTAATAAAAGGTATATTAGGCTCCTCAGGGAAATGTGAAGAAAGAGGAAGCAACAAAGAAAATTGTTACAAAAGACTTGAAGAAGTGACGTCAGATAATAATTTGCGAGGAAGAATGAAAAAGTTACATAAAAAAGTGGAAGTCTCAAGAATTGCTCCGGCCTAAAATACTGAATTTATATATCTGCGCTAATAATATATAAGTACATACTGTACATACTATTTACTTCCTCAGACACAGGTTGCCAAGACTCAAAAGTTATCTGGGATTTCCTCCGATAATCTTCCCGTAGCCTTTCAAGTGCTATCAACAGAATGAAGCTGCATATGTATGATAATGTATGTACATATATAAGTATCTAGAAACTAATCTGTCGTAAAATATGAGTAAAACTGAATAAGAGCAAAGTCAAGTATTATCCTTCTTAAACAGAGTGAAATAACATGTAATATGTATGTTATGTACTCTGTATAATGCCTGGTGGAAAATGTGCGACAAAACCTCCAAGTCTTATATATCACTCCGCAACGATATTTCCAGTGTTCTGATCAGTCCAAAAAGCGCTGGAACTACTTTTACTCTCAGTATCCAATCCGCTTTCCAACGCTCATCATACTCCGAAAGCAACAGTACATAAAAGTATACGGGAGAAAGGTGACTTTCATGTTTTCACTTTTGCTTTGCTTTGGTTTTGGTGAGAGTGATTTTACTTGTATTTGGTAACTTCCTTGTAGGAATACATACTTATACGAAATAAGATTTATTGCGAATATGAATTCATAATAGGAGGAAGCATCATCATTCCCAAGAAACCTTGTCATCCTTCGTGTGTGTAGTCTTAAGGAAAGCAACAAGATTTATTCTTTTCATCTCCGACAAAATATATGTGACTCTGTTTCCCCCTTCTTACTTCTACATGAGCTGTCTCACAAGCAATAAAACTCTACACCAACGCTGTTCTGATCTGTTTCAACATGCATGGAGAAGAAGATTTCATTTTACCTCACATCAAAGCAAGATGTGACTTTTATTGTGGCATTCCGCACTCTCAAGTGTTGTCGAAGTAGTATAAAATATAGAAAACCGGAGAGATCCTGTTGTGCAATATTGGATCCGCTTACTTGTCCCTACATATTCTCCATATTCCTTCCTATTTGAGCCAGTCGAATTTTTGATGGGAGAGGGAAAAGGTAATTATTGCTATTTGAGAGACAGTTGAGAAAAATGGGGGATCGCATTCCTATTGTAATTGTGACTCAACCAAAACTTGCATCTCAAGAGGATATTACGGAGGAGGGAATTAATGTCATTTCTACACCAACTCTTTTGGATGGTAATAGATAGTTAAATATTAATTAAAATAATATTTTAAAAAATAGTAATTTAAAAAAACAACAAAATTATATTAAAAATCATACTAAATAAAATATAAATAATACTTTCATTATTCGTGATCACTATCAGACTTTATTTTGTTTAAATTTTCGTAAAATTTAATGGTTTAGTATTAGCTATATGAATTACAAAATTGTTTCACAGATCCAATATTTGAGCCATTAAAAAATTCTACAAGTTTCCGGATCAAGGAGCTCATAACGGATCGAGTGGATTCACAAGGTCTGCACTTAAAAAATATTTCAGGTGTGCGTATTCACAGTTTATAAACTTACTGTTGGCTTTAACATATTTTGCAATTTAGACGACGAAGAAAATCAAATTAAATACGTGATAAAGAACGTGGCCAAGAAACTCCATTATGTGGCAAAGCAGAAGTTAGGCGAGAATACTTCTGCTTCCTGCCACGATGGCCAGCAAGGTTGTGATATTAATATAGAAACTGTCCAGGGGGAACCTGTGATAACGTTGGAAGGGGTCCCTGGATACAGCGGATTAGCACACGTAAGTGCAGATCAGATACCAGTAAAGTAGAGATATTAAACGTATCTATTTTTACATCTTACGGCGATCTTTAGCATGTTTTTAAGTATGAATTTTATACTTAAAGCTTATTTTAAGTATATTTAATACATATATAACTGTATACTTAAATGTATTTATACGAGTTAATATAATATCTTTACAGCTATAAAATTGTCATGTTTCTGTATGCTTTTTATATGAAGATGAAAGTAACTCATGGCGGGGACTTAATTGGGGAGATTGTCCAGAATTATGATTGCTGCTCCCCATGCAATCCTCAATATACACTTTTCCGGGCAAGTGGAGAGGAGCTTCTTCATATTGCCATACTGGATGGGGGATGTTGTTGTGGGATTTTCGGCGTCAGAAAGTTTATGGTAGTTTCAAGTTGTAAGGAGGTAGCGTTGGGGAAAATTGATGACGAATCTCAAAGGATTGCACTCTGGAGGAGAAAACTTTTAGCAGATGAAAAATCTCCTGTTAAAGAAATTAAGGTTGTCCTGACTGACAGTGAAAAGTTGGATCTGGAGGCTAAGGTTTTGTTATTGGCAGCCGCTTTTACTGTCGTAAGATACTTTTTTGTGCATTGTGCAGTCATATATATTTATTATTATTTTATACTTGAAATTTCCTTGAAATGATATTGTATATAGGTACACATTCTAATGCCATTTGTATTATGTATTTCCTTCCAGCATTTCCACAACAATGTTTTCAGGTTCCAAAGGAGAGTAGAATTGCCAGAATTCCAGCCTCTCTGAATCATATTCTAAATACGAATTACTGCTGCAAAATGAAACTTGACGTTACAATTTCAATATACTTTAGAGATGTTCATTATGTGGAAAAGAAAAAAAAATATTATAATCATGCAAATAGGGAATTAATAATAGGTAGTAATACGTTATTTTCCGACGTGATAAGCGCATCAGTAATAATAATTTATTATAACCAAAAAAATAAAATTATTTATTTCTACAAACTTATATTTTTCAGTTTTTTAAAATGATTATCCCTGCTATTATACCTTCAGCAGTACTAAAACACACTTGTTACCTCCATAAATTATACTTAAATACATGTGCTGTGCTCCCAGCTGCATAATTAATTATACTACTCAGCAGGTTTTAATAACTAGAAACCATCTCTCAGAATTATTATTTTTACTATTAGCCTAAATTATTGCAATTTATTTTTACAATTCTAAAACGCCAACTGAAAGCATTTCTTCCGGCGAGGCCTCCGGCAGGTATAACTTCCCTTCTTCATTGACGCCATCCCTAAATTTGACGAAACAGATTTGCTGAAAGCCCAAGTTCTGACTCGCCTTGCGAGAATAAGGACTCGTGAAGACGGATTTAATCAGCTTGAAACCCCGGGACTTGGCAAGAATTATGGAGCGCCGGTACATTTCTTGAGCCAGTCCACGACCACGATATTCCCTTCCCACGGACATGGTGAACCAGTCTGCATAGCGATCCAACTTGTAATGCTTGTGAATATCTACCAAGCTGGCTGCTCTTGCTTGGAAATACATCATAACTTTCATTTCTGGAGAGGTAATTACGTAATTGGACCAGTCGAAATCAATCGGGTGATCCATGGTCATCCGGACAGCAGCGACCTTGAGATAATGAAATGAATTCAAAAACATATTCTAAAATCCTTGAAAAAAGTACGTAATTAAATATTAAAATAAATACACACGGGCTTCAATTAAATTAAAAATTCTTAAATAAAATATAAAATAAAATAGTAATTCAAATAAACTAAAGTCAAATAGTACAATTTATTATTGTTAAAAATAAAACGGCTGGACGAGCTACACGTGCATTAATAAGTAAATAAATAAAAAATAATAAAATATTACTTTATCATTGGATTTATTGAAAGCCACCAACGAAAGTTTCTGAGGGAGTGCAGCAAACCAAAACTGCTGAAAATCTTTCACAAATTCTTCAGAAAAGCCTAATAATTTAGAAATTGGTTCATCTCGTACGAAATTTTTCACCAGATGATCCCGAATAATTTCTGCGTCTTCCGGGGTGGCTAATCTAATGTGGAAATCATTCCAATCTCCTTCAACCTCAGCCAAAGACATGTTTTGGGGCATACTGATATTTGCATACACTTATAGGATGATTAACGCAAGAGAATCACTTGTTGAAAGTTGAAAAGTGAGGATATTTGAACCAAATAATTATTTAATACAATTAACAGGCACGTATAAGTATAACTACAGTTTTAAAATAACTTTTCAAAATAAGCCGTATTAAAATAGATATTACCCCCAGAAGTCAATAGAGCACCACAGAGAAAGCAAAATACTCTTGCTCTTATTGTTCTCATCACGCTTGAAAGGAACTACACAAACAATTAAAAATAATCAATACACATCTTTGGAGTTCGGACTCGGAGTAATAAGAGAGCTCTTACGAATTAAGTCAGATGTATTTCTCCTTATTCAAACTTTGCGTGCCGTGCCTCGATGATACAAGAGGTAATTATGGCTTTTATCAGTAAACTTATCATTTAGGTTTTACCATTTTCGCTGGCAACAAGTTGCGCACATTATTTTACACAATCAAGGGGGGATTTTATTTTAATCTAAAGTAAATGATCAGAGTTCGTTCGCCTGGGCCAAATGAATATGGTTCAAAATCCACAGCTGTCAAATATCGTTAACACTTCTTGCTTCCTGGTTAATGATGTCGTTTGTATGTGTTCGTGGCCTAATGCTTTTATTGCATGGATATGGATGCGTAATAATTCTGTACCATGACGATTTCATTGCTCTTCAGCTTCTTCATTAACCATTTGTAAACGCAGGGCAATAATATAACTATTCCTATAATCTTCCACGGGGCATTAGAAGGATAATGAAGATTGAACAGCAAGAAATTAATGCTATTGAAAATAATATTATTATTATCAAATTGTAAGCTCGCTCAATTATAAGAAGGATAGCGATTCAAAAATATTACACAAAAATTAACGCAATACAGAGAGTCAGGCGACTTTATAGGTATGAGCCCGCGCGCGCCATAACTTCCCGCGCTCTTGACAAGGGACAATGAAATTTTGCACATGTAATTATGGATCCCTTGTTACAATGTGTGCCAAGTTTCATTATTCTAAGTCTAATAATGGGCCCTAAAATTGATCCGAGAGTTGAAGGTGCAATAATAGCCCTTTCCAAGCAGAATTTGTCGTGTCAAAAGGTCAAAAAAGTGCTTCAGGACCAAGGTCATGACGTGTCAGCCATGTCAGTGCACCGGGTGGTCAATAATATTGGCAAACGTCGAAAAGCAAGATCTGAAGGTTTGCCTCAGCCAAAAAACAACTACCCCCGAAAAGTGAGGACCAAGGCCTGCATTAGAAAAGTTGACCTGATGACCTCAAAGGTCAATCCGAAGTCCCAAAAAGAAATGGCACGTCAAGCAAACATATCTCCACGTACTCTCCGCCGAGTCATGTACGAAGATCTTGGTCTCAAAAAGAAGAAAAAGACAAAAGTTCATCGCCTCTCCGAAGCGCACAAGCAAAACCGGAAGACGAACTCCCGGAAGCTCTACGAGCAACATTTGGCCGGAGAAAAATCGGAGTTCGCGGTAACATTGGACGAGGCCTTCTTCTACATCGACGACTGCAACGGGGATCGCGCTATCTTTTATTCCAAGGAAGATATCGACTCCGACAACTTAGTACTGGAGAAACGCGAGAGTTTCGGGAAGAAAGTGATGGTGGTCGGAGCAATGTCGGGCAGAGGTGTATTACCGCTCATCAAAGTCCCTCCTAAGGTAAAGGTCAACGCTGAATATTATATCAAGGACGTTTTAAGACCTTTACTGGAAGTTGGTATTGCCCGGCTATATGGTGAGGACTCATCGAAGGTCTTCGTTCATCACGATGCCGCATCATCGCATACAGCACGACTGACACAGGAATACGCGAAGGAGCTACACGATAGGACCGGGGTAACTATCATAAAAAATAGTGAAATACCCGTTAAGTCTCCGGATGCAAGTCCGATGGATTTCTTTGGCTTCGGTTATTTGAAGCAAATCCTGAAGAGGACCAGAGTAAGTACGATGGACGGGCTTTGGAAACGACTTCGACAAGAGTGGAACAAAGTGACGCCCGAAAAATGTATGCAAGTTATCGGATCTTGGAAACGGCGCCTTCGGACCATATCAAAAAGAGATGGGGAACACGTAGAAAATGTCAAAAAAATTCATGGACGTGTACTTAAGCTCAAAAATTGATAAATAAAGTCATATCTTTAAAGTCGCCTGACTCTCTGTATAACACTTACAAGGAACTATCTCCAGATGACCCAAAGCTACAGATTTGAAATTTTTACACAAAGTAGACATTTAGTAGAGTAAACATACCCCGTAGTCCGTACTATAATTACACCTTTTGTGCGAGTTCCCCCCATTTATCGAATTATAGCCCCTCAAGTGTAAAAAATCCATTTATGTTACGTCCACGTCTTCATTAAAATTTTGCATGTTAATTTCCATAAGAAATTAAAATTTTCGAAACTCGCTGCAATTTCCAAAATGCCCTATAAAACCGAAAATAACGTGCTAAGCAAAGACAGGTTGCCACAACCTGAATCTGAAGCTATAACGCGCTACTTACGTCAACGTCGATATCCAATAGCGCGAACTTCATTTAAGGGGAAATTCTGAATTGCATGGTCGTGGTCGGCTGGTCGGGCGAAGTCGAAAAAGTGGTCGTCTTATTTATTGCGATTTCTTGGACCGGACCGGAGAGGAAGACGTTGGTCGATTGGTCGAATGACCTAAAAAGCGAGTGTTTATTATTTCCTATGTACCTCCGTTTACTCCGTAATTTTGGAAAAATTCGAAAATTTGCTCCTAGAATGCCGAATGAAATAGAAAGTACGACAATAGAAGGTACCCGGATCAATTCCAATGTCCAGAGTGCCAAGGACCCTTTTAAAGGGTTTAAAATTGATTCTTCGGATTTTTTGGATTCAATCGAAGGAAGGGTAATTTATTTTGTATTACTTACTTTTGTATAAAATTTTTTTATTATTTACTTTTAACTTCTCCTTAATTTTGTATTAAATTGTGTATTAAATTGTGTATTAAATTTTGTATTAAATTTTGTATTAAATTTTGTATTAAATTTTGTATTAAATTTTGTATTAAATTTTGTAT